>NBZA01000334.1:91870-112079 GCA_003054995.1 Aleochara bilineata
ATTTTTTAGGTTCGAAAGAGCCACTAACATTTTGGTTCTATTACTATGGTATTTGATTTTCATAGAACTGGAGAGCCGTATTTTGACATCGAAAGAGTCGCAGGTTGCCTACCACTGTACTATAGAACAAAAGTGAGGTTATAATGGAATTGCATAAGGAATATGCGTTTGAGCGTTAATATTTATATTAATAAAGTTGTAGTTAGTGAGTATGTTATGTGTTTAATTAGTTTGTTTCCGTTTGTACAATATAATTATTAAACAAACAGCAGTAAAATAGAAATTGTAAATATCCAACAGGTAATTGCAAAGACCATAATACATGAGTGATTTATTTATCATAAACAATTACATATCTGTTTATTTATTTAATATTCCATTTTAATAAATGTTAATTATCAGTAAAGTTCATGCATCGAGTGGTGTTTATGTTCCATAAAAAATAAGGACGTTTTTAACAAACCACTTATTTCATTGTTTCAAGGTGAGAAAATAATTGATAATTAATACAAAAGTTAACACAATTAATTTTAGGTATTATTACTTTACTTATTAGCTAATTGCTTTTGAACAGTTGGCACGTAATTGTCATACTTGGCTAGAAAATAATTCCCAGCAATTGGATTTCCTAGGTTGTACTTTTCGGCGAATTTCTGAACAGAAAACTGCTTGCGGTTTTTACCGGAGTTGTTCTTCAACCTAGGCTCGTCGCACTGTATTTTTGCGGGTTGTTTGTACACGAGGAAGATGTATCGATGGAAGTCGGTGCCTTGAGGTGGAGCAGCACTGATGTACTCGCTCAGAGTCTCTCCTGCTGCAATGTTATCCCCAGGGATGTTGACCACCAGCCAGTGGTGCCACTCGCGGTTTTTCGGATTTGCTTTACTTGGCGCGTCCGGGTCGGTCATTACCAAGGTGTAAAACGCGTTCGGATCGGCTTCCCATTTCACTGAGGGTATTTTCTTGACTTGGGTTGGAGTTAATGCCACTCCTGCTTTCACATTGGTTTTTCCTTCGAATGTTATCGTAAGTGTCTTTGAAGGGGCAACTTTTATTATATCAGGAACAATTCCACTTTTATCCATTATTTAATTATTACAATTTCTTTGTAATGTAGGTACTTCAAAATGATATATTTGACGTTATTATTTGTTTATTCATATTTTGACAGTTAATTTGTTTATCTACGGCCACTAAATTTCTTTTTTAAACAAAAATCACAATTAATTTAAGAAAGTTTAATTATATTTCCAATATAATAATTATTTTGAAACCTAAGAGAACAATCTGTTTAATGATTAGATTAATTAAAGAAACTTTCATCGTCATTAAACATTCTCATTTTAAGTGTTTATTAACACTTATGTAGATTTATTATTAACTGACAACAAAAAAGCAAATTTTCTCTCATGAGCGTTAAACTTGCATGAGATCATAATCACAATCTTAATCAAATAAGCTGAAATGAAAGTGAATGAAGTGAATAATTGAGTTATTAATCAACTAATTAACGAGCTGCACTTGGACTTGCGCTATGATCGATTTAATATCGTCGTAAATAAAGTATAAATCTAATTGATTTAAGTTTCCATGCATAAATTACTTAATCTGTTAAATTACTTTGATATTTCACATGATAGTTTCTCTTTTCGAGTGTTTAATGTAAGATTTAAGATGTACTAAGAACGTAGACGCAGATAATTCGTGTGAAGTTGGATATTTGACGCGCTCGCGCTGACATAAAATTTCAGCTGAACTGTGAGTGAAAATGACGTTCACTAATTCCTCACTCGTGAAGTTTCTAACCAACTTTTATTGACTTGACCTTTCATACAATGCATAATTTGTAATAATTAGTAATTAACCAAATTTAGTGGTTTACTCGTCGTTTTAATTAATTAATTGAACTAACCTTCCAATTGACCCTAACCTAACAATTACAAAGAAACTACATACATACGAGTATTCTCATTAAGATAGTATTGAAAGTGCGAAATCGTTTTTATGAAGGTAAATGTTAAATAGTTTCATAATTCGTTAGGAAATTATGCGTTAATTGGTTTTATCGCCTGCGCAATGTATTTTTTAATAAACCATTCGACTGAAAGTTTAAATATGGCTTCAGGCGTCGAATCATTCGTGATTTAAGTAGATGTATGTATGTACAATTCCACAGGTGCTTTACTTAGCTTAAGCTGTAAAGATCAAGCAGTAGGAAGAGGTAACTGAGTGATGCGGGAGTTGCAGTTGCTGGTGCTCATGTAACAATTTCACTGCTTGATCGAATAAATACTTATTAAGTAAATGCCAAAGTTTACAAGTACTTACATACTAGTAAGTACTTTGGCGCTGGCTACATCTCCTTAAGAGTGCTTAAGAGTCTTTTGTGTAACAATTTATCAGCGGAATTTATTTATATTCTCCATCACCTAAGTGCAAGAAATAATTAGTTGCCTTTGGGCGAACATGCAACTGGCCAATTTCAGCTTCAATTAGAATTTCAATTTTGCATTTTCACTTGTGGTTATACATAATTTTAATCTTAAGTCAAGTAGGTAATAAGTTCAGAACTAGGGTAACAGTGACTTAAATGCCAATACCCCATGAATTTCTTACATAAGACATTCGTAGCACAATAATTCTTGTTTATTTATCACTTTTTTATTTGTTTAATACATGAAATCCGATAGTTTTAGCTAATCTGGTAAATTTCAGCTAAACATCGCTGTTTTGTTATATAATTTCCAACAGATTCCTGGGCGTAGGCTTAAGATAAATGACTTAAAGCGTCTGGCAACATCTCCTAACAATGCACAAACCCATGTTGCGATTTGTTATTTGTAGTGTGCACATGTTGCGTGTTATCTGGAATATTTTGCATGCAAGCGACGAGTTATGCCGATGTCGAAATCCTCCACGGACAATACGGCAGTGAGTGCAAGAAGCCGATATAATAGAGAAGTCGATGTTTAACATTTCCACAATTTTTATTCGTCTACTCTACGCAATCGGCGAGCTGCTGGATAAGTAACCTTTTCGCTTCGTAAATTAGCCGAGTGCACACATTAGACAAGTATTTCGAATTATTATGCAACTTGCAAAGCATTTATAAAAGTTAATAAAAGTTGAAGAATCGATGGAAAGCAAACATTCCCAAGCGAAAATGGAAAACTTGAAAGGAATCAAAGGAAAAGTCAGCGTTAATAAATGTTTTTCATTCGCTGTGGAACAAAAGCATCAAGACTTTCTTTTCGCATTGCTGAACAATAATAACCAAGCGCGTCATTTGTGAGGTTAGGTTAGTTAGGAACATGTTTGCAAACATTATTAGACAAATACTCATTTCTGCCTCGACTCAACAAACTGCTAATGCAATTTGTATTGTGTGCGTGCTTTATTAGCAATTATCTTGAATTATTATTAAGACTTCCATCTTCATACAGGTTAATACACAACAATGAGTCACATTTATTTGCGCGTATTCAGTGCGTTGAAAAATTACGTTACGGTATCATTGACAATTAGTCGACGCAGTCAACAAACCATGGAAGATAAGACTCATCTGTATGTAGCATTCGTGTAAAAAGCTCTTGCATTTATGTCCGTGCATTTACGTGCAAATCTATCGAATAACGGAAGTCGGAACTGTGTCGTGTTTTATGTCTTTAAGAAATCAAGCACATCCAGCGTATGTGATTTTCTAATTGCAGTAAGTCGGTGGTCACATTGATTAGCGATGATTAAGTGCAGTTATTCGTGTGAGCTAATAATTATTAGGTTTGAGGTAATCTGTCAAAGATGGCGCCAAAAGTTTTAAATACTTGTCGGCTACTGCTGACTTTTTTGCTTGATTTGAATGCAGACAACGTTATTACATAACAGTTATCTGCAGTACCTCCGTAACACACATACAATACAATAAAATACAACGGGTATAAGCTGCAAGAAATGAATAATAAAAAGTCATCAGTAAATGTAGCGCAACCTCAATGAAAAACACTAATTGTTTCAATCTTTAATTGTCTATCTGCACTTTATTATACACAGCATAATACATGTGACAAATATATTTATGAGTTAATGAGTGTATTGTGTCTTAATTGCAAACCACATTAAACTTTATGGAAATTTCGAATTGATGTCGACCGTTACTATTCATCCGTGGATTTTCAATTCAAGCACGCTTTACTTTACTTTACATTCATTTCCATTCCGCTATTCATTCATTCATTCAGTAGGTTGCTTGGTGCGATCTAATTGTACATTAAACGAAAGAACAGTCCTCGGGACTGCATTGGAATCGCAATGAAATTTCACGTTCAATGCTGCTGTTCGCATATAAATACAAATACATTAACGCGTCTCTGGGCATGTCTTCGGCCTTCTTTTCAATTCAATTCAAAGTTCACATTGATGTACATACGTTTATTTATGCATGCATTGTTTTCATAAATAATATGTTTGCAAAGCAAAGTACATTCTCCTCTTTGTTAACAGATAGAGAAATAATTACAAAAACATCTGTTCTGGTTTAACTCTAGACATTCGTTGATAACAATTTTTATTTTCTAAGAGGTAGGCAACTTTCAATACATAGACCTGTCAGATGGTGATTATGATTTGGATATAATGTGTTTATTATCGTGAATTGCGCACATTTCATATGTAATTTAAATGAGTTATAAAAGAAAGGCAGCTGTAAAGAAGTATTTACGTCAGCACAGCACAGTGCTGAGAAGACTTTCAATTCAATTGCTTTATACTTTATATTGTACTTTTTATACTAATTTAGTACATGTTTCAATGCAATTTCACAAGTTTTTTCTATGCACACGTATAACTCGTATGGGTATAGTTACAAACCGCATGTTCGCTATGCGTTTCAAATTAATATCGAATTACATGCAATGCGTAAGAAGAATTTCAAGTTTCATTATTGCGAGACAACAACGAACTCTCGTCTGTGTGAAATACTGAACTGAACTGAACTGAACGAAGCCTTACATCTGTTATCTATGTACGTATTCAGGGAATATAATTATGTATCCTTTCTCTTTTTTGTGGCTTGTAATTGTACATTTTAGAAAAAAAGAACGTGTTAGTAATTAACAATTACTTACCTACATAAGTACATCAAAGTCAACATTTCTCCAAATTGTTTTTAAAGACATTCAAACAATAACAAGCAAGATTGATGGTCTTTCTAAGCCACTTGAACAATTTGAACACATTTGGGTGAGTGCTCATTCTAGAATTTCATTTATTACATTGAGCAAAGCTTGATACAGTTATAAATCTCAGCGTATTGCGCACCTATAACAAGTCTTAAACAAATGAATGATTGTTTCGCCTATAAAGAGGACAATCTAATAATATATAACCGCGCTTAAACGAGAGCAATAAATTTGGAAAGTTTGCGAATACAAATATGTACAACAAATTGAGCGAACGTACCAATGTGTGAAGACTGCAAACAGCAACAGAACGAAATCGTGTTTGCAAAATTATTTCTAGCGCGTGATGCAAGCCAGCAGAGCTTTTAGTTTGCTTTCTAGTCGATGATCAATAATAATAATCAATGCATATTACTCATTACAGCCAATAAATAATTTCCTATATGTTGTGAAAACAAATTGCACGAACACTTGGTAATTATTACGAATAAAGCAGCGTGAATTAAGTGAATTTATTATTCGCTGTTGATTGTTGTAATAATTCAGGAATGATTTATGAAATTATCTTGCAAATGTTAATTTCTCTTTGCATTGTACTTTGAATTTCTCCTCCGTGTATAAACATTTCTACAATGTTGTTTTTTGTTTAGATTTTTTTGCAATGTTGCAGATGTATATGCAGTTGCCTAGGTTAATGTCACACTATTGCGGTGCGACAAAATTTCTAAAACAAAACATACATACTGTTATTCAACGGGCCAGGCTAGGCCAGACCATTGAAAATTAAGGCTCATTACGCACCTCACACGCCACTAACCTTGTTTACATTCGAGTGAACCTGTTCGTATCTAAAACAATTATGATATAATCACAGCGCCTTAGCTCTACCTCGCTTTTTATTCACTGAACATTGGCCATTACAAGCTACTTTAAGCGTTAGACATTAAAGGTGGATTCCTATTTAAAACCTTCTGTAAATATTTACTCAACATGAAAATACTTTTACTATCTTGTTACATACATACCTACTTGTTATATACCAACGCGTGGTAATGAAAGAAATCAGTACACGCATTATAGAAAGATAACACACTAAACAATTTTAAAACTATAACATTTCTAGGAAAGGAACTTTTTGAATCCTTAAGCATTAACCTTTACTTAACGAGCCGTGAATTGAAAAACAAACAATAAACAGAAAAACTGAACTGGTTATAAGCATGCACGTATGTTGATAAGTTTTTACTACTGACTTACCTTTGTTCCTAGACTCATCGCCAGTTGTTGTTAACCAATCATTCTGATTGTATGTGTTTTAGTTAAAACAAGTCTCTCAACAAACTAAAAAACAACAATTTTCCGTTGTTATGTCGTTTCTAAACATATTCCCTACTTGTAACATAGTATAATGTCGTGTATTGCACTATCCCGATACGATACACGACGCCTCGTAATTATAGATCAGGGAATCTTAAATTAGCATCTGGTCGCAATGCGTTGGCATCGAATTAGGCTCCTTGGCTTCTGGGACTCCGAGCGGCCTTAGTAGTGAGTGCTTAGTTGATACCAGAACTTTAGCAGGACTGGATGTGCTTTGACAACTGACTGAAGTTTATTTACCAACGAGTAGTTAGTGTAATAGTGGAATAATATATTAAATAATGCTGTGTAATGTCTTTAACCTTGAAAAGTGAGGAAATTGAGCAAAAAATGAAAAAGGTTTGCAACAAACTCAGCACGCACGCCAACCAGCAATGGCGAGTGACAGTCCCCAGTTTGAACACGACCATCTTCCGGAAATCAACGTCGCACAGCGACATCGAGGGCGAGAAGAAGCGGGTGTCTTCCGGGAGTTACGACTTACCTGCAGCGCAGCGCGAGTTTGACATGCGCGGCACGCTGAGTCGCAGTCAAGTGTCCATTCGGTCAGGTTCGAGCAGCACCGGCTCGTATAAGGATGCAAGGCAGGACAACGATCATCACCTGAGCGCGAACGAGTTGGATTTGGACTTGTACGATGTGGTGGACGTCCCTAAAGATGTCAAGATCATTGAGAGTAAGAACCTGACAGAGTTGAACAACAGATACGAATACGACGTGCCTAGAATACATTTCTCCTTCATCGAGGAGAAAGATAAGGCCATGGATGAAGTAAAAGTGGAAGAAAGTGAAAAAGAAGCGCATAACTATGAGAATACCGATACGCCGAAGCTGAAAATGAGGGAAAGAAGAGACTCAAAGGCGAAGGTCGTGCATAGAAGCCAATTGCAAATCGTGGTAACGAACGTAATTGATCTGAATGAGGACGTGAGCGGACATCCGGTGATTAAATTCGGTTCCGATCCCAACCTAAACACCTCTGACCCGCCATTAGATGACTGCGATGAGTTCTATAAAGTGCCGCGACGCATTCACGGACAGACTAATCGCCTCTCCAAATCACTGCACGACTTCAACATGGACGAGCTGAATTTACCGCCACTTTCTCTGAGTGAAGAAAGCATCGAGCACGTTTCCTGCAGTCAAGTGCTACCCGCCATGTCACGCGAAGAGAGCGCCACCCCTACGACCACTTCCCAACCGCCGAAGGCGCGAGGCAGCAAGAAGTGGGCTAACATTAGATCCAAGTTCCAAGCAAAGACTGCTGACGACAAAGAGAAAATCAAAGCCAACTTTGAAGACATTTACAAGTCTTCCAAGGACACCTGCAAGCGCATTTTCAAACACACGGGACGGATGTTCAAGCGCGATCGTCACAAACGCACGACAGCGGTCGCCAACGACGATTCTTCCTCGCAAATCGTCAAGAACGACGCGTTCTTCGCCAAGATCAAGGCGAGTGATATCGAGTACGTGTTGCCTAATCGATGCGAAGATAAGAGTGAACTCGAACCGCACAGTGAGAGTGAAACTATCTGTGACAAAGTGGTGGAAGTTGTTGATGGTGAAGTAAGCGAAGATAAAGTAGAAACCGAACAGAAGGACAAGGGAAAGGTGGTGAAAAGTCCATCGGTGGATACAGTGGGTACTATTGGAAGTGACAGTATCAAAATGCTGGAGTGGAGCCGGAAACGGATCAGTGGCGCCATCGCCGAAGAAGTTTTGCAGATGAAGAATGGATTTCGCAAAAGTCGCATTCATCTTGAGGTTATTTATTTTAATAAATCATTAAGTAGTTTATTGCATTTATTGCCTTTGATTACAAGAAATTGTTTTTACTTCTGGTAAATAGGTATAATGTATTACGTATTTTTGTAACAGTTCATAGATTTCCTGTTGAGATGTATTCATGAATTAATATGTAAATTATGTAACTTGTTACATAATCAATCATAGATAGAAAAATCAATTAATTAACGCCGCTCAAATGAATAGGGTTTGAGTTACAGACTACATACATAGGTACATATTTCCTATTATTAGTTGGGCTCGAATCACGAATTGATTTATTGCTCGAGAGGTAAATGTATTCTAATAATATAATTTCATATTATTAGCGCATGAGGTAACTGGACTGCACTCGCATGCAGATACCTATACCATACCTACTTCACTTAATTTGGTGACATAATAATATCTGCCGGTCAATGATCTCAATTTTTTGGTTCAAAGAAAGAAAACTGTCACTCTCTAAGAAAATTATTAGGCAATTGGCAGTTTGTACTAACTTTAGACGCACATTTAAAAGGCTAGAAGGTGGTATAATAAGTACATTTGCATTACACACTAATTGAACATTGCTTACGCAAATATTATTCGCACATCGATGAAAGCTGCTCGCTCAATCACGTTTGCCAACCATTACAAATAATTAATTTCACCTTTATCTATGCGCAGCAACAACCAGTTGTAATTGCTTTCGGCATATAGTGTAATAATAATTTACGTGCGAACGCAAATACATTTGTTATTTGGCATGGAAATTGGCATTAATATGAGTTACTAATAGCACTTATGATTAGGCTTGGTATAAACTTGTTATTCATAAGTTTTATTTCATTTTACCTGATTAGTACACGGATTGCATAAAAACTTCTTTCCGTCATTGTTGAGTATTTTCCGGGATGTTTAAAAAGTTGCAAAAAGTATTTTCTATCACGATAATTGCATGAAACCAACCAACGTTATGTGGTTTGGTTTCCCTTTACATTATTTTCTTGCTGCAATGCAATGAGACGAATCCATTCAGCGTATGCATACAGGTTGAAGGCCTTCAACGCACGCAACTTGAAAATAATTACAGACAGACATAAGTGATGCGTTTGCGTTATCTTTATAATTTTGTACGCGCTGTGCACTTGCTTCCACGTACATTTCAATACACACCATATTCTAACTTATTTAATAACAAGTCAGGTAAACAATTTTCGTCATACATTTACATCCACGTTTACCACATTTGCGTATCCACTTCTAACAAGAGTTAAATATAGTTTGTGAATTCTAGTGCACGATACACTACGTAACGTATGTATTATAGAGTTAAGTGCAGACCGAGATAGAAAGAAGCAAGCAGATTAATTACATGCCATCTTCGAGTTGACGGTAACAGAAGTCGTTTAGCAGTCATTACGATTCATCTCATTTCTAGATGCGAATGTTGATTAACTGTTAAGAGTCTTATTAAAGACATACATGTCATAATCATGTTGATCTTATTCTTATTCTAATTCAAAATTAGTTTCATTAATTTAACATCGAGACACATTAATAACAACTCAGAATATAAATACATACGATGTGATACATTCTCTTGAATCAAATATGTAGCTTCGTATTGAAATCGTGATTTTCCCAGACTTGTAACCCACAATCAGTGAACGTGACTGGAGGAAATCGTTAACATTTTGCGTTAATGCTTCAATTACCTAATCATATATGATATTAGTTTTTTAAGCCATAATAACTAGTCCATTAATTACATTGCTTTACTTTACTTTCAGGGCCAGAATGGTTTTGAGGATCTTCGTCGATACGTCAAACAAGGCGGTGACTTCTGCAAAGAATTGGGAACAATTTTACAAGAACGGTAAGAATGCTTCTATTTCGCATAAATTATACTTAACTGCGCCATTCTCATCGTAAACAGATGACTCTGACAAATATACAGAACAAGCATGTGGTCCAAGTTCTAAATTTAAACCAATGTGATCCCAATCGCTAACTTGTTACTTGTTTCACGTTGCAGATCCGAAGCTGAATTACAATACTCGAAAAACCTATCGAAACTGAGCGTGAAACTTGCACGTGCGTGTCGGGAAGGCGTGGGTGGACTGAATGAAGCATGGAAGAGCGTGGCCATTGAGCTGGAGACCCGCGCCGAAGCCCACAGATGCATGTCGAACGTCCTGCTCGAGGAGGCGGCTAAGCCGTTGAAGATCCTCTCCGAGAATCAGCACCGCCAACGGAAGAGCTGCGAAGCGATGGTGGACAAAGCAGCGAAGTTGCTCTCAGAGTGGCGATCGGCAGAGGCAAAGAGCAAGAAGCACTCGCATGCATGTGCTCGTGATAATGAAAAACTCCAGGACGCTATGCTGGATAACAGGATGTCACGCAGCACCAGTTTGATCCAATTGCCAAATATTCATAAGACTAATACTGATAAGGACACAGCTAAAGTAACTAAATCGGACTAAGTATCTTTAAATTTTGTGATAACACGTTTTATTCTAGCTGGAAGTTAAGAAACGCAAGGCGGAGGAATCAGTTAAGAAGGCAGATATTGAATATTATTCACATTGTGTACGCTCTGAACGTGCAAGGTAAATACAAGTATAAGATATTTGAGAAATTCTATCTAAGCTTGAATTTTGTAGGTTAGAATGGGAATCTGCAGTTATCAAGGGGGCAACTACCTTCCAAACGTTGGAAGAAGAGCGTCTGAAAAACCTCAAAACCACTTTGAGCTATTACCTCAAGTACAATGCGGATTTAAATCCAAAACTCGAGGATGCTATTGCAAAACTGCGAGAGCCGGTGGAGAGCTCAGACGCACAAAAGGATCTCACCACTTTCCTCAGTCTACGGCAATCTTCGCAACATACATCGGAGCAATTACTCCCTGATTTCTACTGCGAGCACATTACCCTAGCAATGAATCGAGAGCGTCGGAAGCAAGCGCTTGTCAAGTTATTGCAACTGATCAAGCTTGACATTGAACGAGAGCGCAAGTCCAAAGATGGTTTGGAAAACCTCTCAAAAGCTATCAAACAAACCCCTAATTTTGGCGCGGAAGATTCTCAACAAACCGTCGCTGAAAAACTCTACCATGTAAATAGATAGTTATAGCAATGTTCTTAGCAACTTACAAACACAATCTTTTTCTCATGCAGATGAAATCGATGTTGACGTATTTGGAAGGCGCAAGATACAAAGTGCAGAACGCTTTAGCCGAACTGGATTGCCGACCGAGGACCGGCCATCCGCTTGCTTCACACATAACGGTCACGCGCGATAAGGCCGGTCTGCAGCAGAGCATCCTCAAGGTAAGTTACACATTCTGGCGATTGCATCTTTAACAGGATGTGAAGTAATTCATTTTTAATTACTCGCAGGCTCCGCTCTGGCTCCGAGAACAATGGACCGAGGCGGACGAGAGTAAAATCGATAAGATCGATCATAAGGAAGGCGAGTACGACGTCGAGAACAATTGGATCGATCGGGGGATGGCCGATGGTAATTCCAATCAACACGATTCCGACTTTGGTTAGACTTTAACTCCACTAAGACATATTATCATAACTTACGTATTCATTTCTCTTTTAGATGAGTTTTCCTCACAAGGAAGCAGCATTTGCGGAAATAACTGTCCAAGCGAAGAAAGCCCTGTCGTTCCCATTGCTCACTGTAAAGTGTTGTATAGTTACACACCCAATCTGCCAGACGAATTGGCAATCCATCCTGGAGATAAAGTGGTTGTCTATCGTCAGCAGGAAGACGGTTGGTGGCTGGGTGAATGTAACGGAAATGTTGGTATTTTCCCAGCTACCTATGTCGAAACACTTCAAACTTAATAACACACAACACCGAGGCAAATAACTTGTGATAAAATGATAAAATGAATTTTACGATGGAGCACATGGTTTCGAATGCTTCTTCTGTGCTAATTTCGACTAAAAATGACACACAATTGTATGCATTTTATGAGTGTGCATTTCTTTAATTTAAATGAAGCGTGTGTAACTGCTTATTATAAATATTGTAAATATGTATTATAAATATGATTAATTGTTCATTTTTATGTATAACTAATGTATAAATAACGAATAAACTTTGCAATATTTGTTATAATTTCACTTGCGTATGCATTTTTTGTCCTTGCTCTACCCTACGTTGTAATCAATTGAACAAACTGCTGATTAGTAATCTAAAGTTGCAACAGTGATTTGTGTTGTTGCAAAATATTCACTACCTTGTTTGTCTTGCAAATTTTGTCCTTGCACTACCCGACAGTAGATTGAATTAAACTCGTGGCTGATTTGTGCTTAATTGCATTAATTGGTCAATGCAGTTACCATTAACTCAATTGTATCACATTACTACAGCGTTGTTACGCTACGTTGCAGTTTTTTAAGCTGATCACCCTCTACAACAGACGTTTACAAACTTACATTTTCCGTAGGCGTGAGTATTTTTATAATACGACTCCTACCGTGGACATTACTATATTTCATTGAAAATCTATATTAGGATAGTGTATTATTTAGTCAATTTTTTAGGGAAACTCCAAGGAAACCATTGATTCAACAGAATGCTCATGCACTCCTATCTACTCTCATTCAGTGTGTGACTTTCTGCATGCATAAACAGACCAGTAAAGGCCATGGATAAATATCCATATCAAACAAATACGAATATCTCGTCAAAAATCATAGAACCCTCTGCATTGGCACCATCTGCGTATCGTCCATACGTCCAAGAACATTCTATCCACACAACAAAGAATGAACTTCTTCAGAACTATGCAAAGAATCCCTTGGGAGATAAACCACCAGGATACCTGCCTCAAGTGGAAGATTACTTGAAATACCCCAGTGAATTGAAGAAACTTGGACCGATGGACTACTCCGCTGGCGGCCGAGGCGAATACTCACATGAAGAAGGCTTTATCGGCCTGCGTCCAGTGGTGGACACCTACTCTCTGAGTCGCTACAGCATGGGAGAATGGCGCCGTAAGAACCAAGATCTTCTCGTGCGTTCGCACTCTGAGCAGAACAAATGTGACATTGCTGAAGACCGCAGCACTCGAGCCATTGAACATATACGTGTGCTAACCGATGATACCCAGCGAGAAAATACAGAACGCATCTGGCAGCGAGAGAAGGACATCTTTCAATGGCAGTCGCTCCTCCAGGACGAAATCGCCAAGATGCAGGACGAAATCGACCTGGTGCAGGTGCAGCGTCAAAGACTAACACACGCCATGGAAATTGTTCTTATTCCAATATCAATTGCTCGCGAATGTGTGCATATCCGCTCACGACGGATGGACACCGAGCTGGTGCACGACGCCGTCGATGATGCTCTTAAGACAGAAGTAGCCCTCGCGGGTCAGGTCAAAGAAGTAATCGAGGATACACAGCGTAAGCTACAGCAACAGCAGATTGAAAACACTTCAGCGAAGAGACAAATGCAGTACGACTGGGGGGATAAAGTACGTGCCTTCCAGTTGGAGTCTGCAAATGGCGCCCTCCGCAACAACTCGCAGAGCATTTTATTCAAATATGGCAGTGTAAATTCCTTTCCAAACGAGTATCTACCCCATCTATTCAGTCATTATGAACTATAAACTAATATCTTTGTTTACAGCCAATCAACCGTAGAACTCTGGAATAAATTCGTCAAGGATATCTATGACAATAGCATCGAAATTCGCAATAAATCAGCGAAGTTCCGGAATACATTAGATGCAATCCTTATCCATGCAGCAAGAGACTTACGGTGTCAAGCCGATAAAGTAGAGATTGCCTTGGCAAACCGCATCGCAGAGACAGAAGAGATAGTCCGGCAATTGGAGATCGAACTGAAAAAAGTACATAACAGTAGAAGCTTTATTGCTTAAAATTACCACTTTACACGTTTGCAATTGCTATTATTGAATTTTATGTGTTTAGAAAGTAATAATATAATACATTTGCAGGTGATGCGGAAGATTGCAGACGCAGAAGCAATGTTCCCAAAGTTGAAGGAAACCATTCAACGTTTAGATTACCCCTTGAAAGTGGCACAGACGCGCCTCGACAACAAATCCATGCGCCCAAAAGTAGAGAACTGCAGAGATATGTCGCAGTATGGGCTGATCAACGAAGTGAAAATACTGAACGACAGTGAAACCGAGTTACGAGCTCGTCTTCGAAGAGTCGAGGAGAGCCACGCGGCGCTCCAGGTGCTTCGAGGCGAACTCGAACGGGACGTGATGCTGAAGAAGAACGCTCTTGAGCTGGACCGTTGGCTAGTGAACGACGTCCGATCACGCTTCCCCTCGGCAACGCATCTCGCCGGCTACATTCAGCTCTGAACAATGCAAATAACCAGCACAATTAGCAGCAATTTGCCGAGAGAATTGTAGAGCTGAGTTGAGTTTTCCCCGGCGAATTTAATTAATGCATCACTTTCTTTTCGTTTAACCTTTGGATGGCTGCTTCCTCTTCGCTCCTCTCCTCTCCTCTGAATGATTAATAAATGAAATCAACAAACGTATATTCTATAATGACGTGATGACCCGGCCGAGTCTTCCGTTTCTTCACCTCAGAGCGACCGACAATAAATTCTCGAGGAGCTGAAACGAATTCGGTGTGAAGAGCAATCGCGCGCTCGTGCGCTCGTTTGATTGTGATTGGACAATAATAAAAGAGGTGACAGCGAATATGCATCATAATATCATTTCTGCGCGCGCTTTCTAAACTCACCTGCGACTGCCAGTCGCGGCGAAGAAGTGCTCCTTGGATTCGGCGACACGCGTCTTGGCAGTCGGGCAGTGTGCGCGCAGTGGAAATGTAAGAAAATGGCCAAGCACGTGGAATGCGAAAAGCGCGTAGATGTGCGCGAAATGCAAAAGTGCTGAAACAATTCGGACGAAATTGGCCTCGTGTGCGAGGGACGTCGACAGCGACATCGCCATCGCCGACTCAGCGTTTTAATGCCCGCTGGGACAATATTTAAGCAATATGCGCGATTAATGTACTTTCAGTTCCAATTTCGTTTTGTTTGGATGGTGGACAGCACGAGTACAGTGCGCGTTGTGTCCTTCCAGTTCAATCAAACATTTACTGAACTAAAACATTATTTAACTTGAGTCACATCCAACAAGTAATAAGATGCAGTTTCCTGCAACGGTGTATCTTATACAGGTATGTAACTTAACATTCTTATGTTATTCGGTCTTGTGAGAACTCGGTCGAACATCCTAAGAAATGAGATCTTTTGCAAGCACCTCAAACACAATGGTTCCTATCTTGTCAAGGATTTTAAAAAAGCAACGCAATTATCTCAATGTAAACTCATAATTAAAAAATTAATTAAAGTTGAACTAAAATTAAAGCGCATGCCCATATGCACGCACTCTTAACATATGCTGATCTGTTAGTCACTTTTGAAGGAAGTTGTGATAATTGACATACATTACGCGCTTGATTAATTACATTTCAACAACGGTTAACTGACACAAAGCCGACACAAGGTGATTCTTCTAGAGACGACCATGAAAGTGAATTTGTGTATGTGGTTTTGCGCCATGACTTGGTATATTTGTAACAGGACTGCGATGGAACTATTATCTTATGCCTGATTGTGAGAATTAAATGAAAGAATATATATTTTAACATAGATATTAAATCACCGGTCGGTATTCCTCTGACAAGTGCATAAGAAACTTTCAAAAGTTTCGAAGAGTTCTGCGTACACTTAAGCAATACCAGTACACTTTTATGAATTATGCATACAGATTCTGATGAAATATGTATAATCGCCGGACGAATTAAAGTCGGCATTTATTTACAAGAAATCATGCTCAGCATGTGAATTTCATTTCGTTTCAATTTTTTCCATTCATGAGTTGATGCGTTTGTTTATTACTGCACTCGCACGTGATGGAAAGTAAAAGTTGCGTAAAAATTATCTTTTGATCTGATATTATTGCATACATTGTTTTTTCTGTTCCTAATACGCTCGTTTGTATATTGCTTCCGTATAGATATGCCTGGTATTATTCAATCAGTACGAACGTGTCACTTCAAGTAGCTCTGCAGGGTATGGGGAGAAGAAGCCATGTTACGTGCCAGCGCCATCTGGAGAACGTCCAGCTTGTGCCAAGAATGGGTACACTTACTGTGAATACCCAGAACAATATCCTAGGTATAATGGCAATTGGGGCCTTAAAATAGGTATATTTATCTCTGATTTTTCATGCTTTGCAGTGAATTGATGATGCAATTGGTTCAGAAGTGGATGTTTGATCATAGCACCCTGCTGCAAAGAGACGCACCCAGAGACTACAAATATGTGTCAAGCGACTCGTATTCCAAGAATACTGTTCAGCCATCGTACTCATACTCTAGCCCTAGTCCTAGCTATGGTTCCCCGACTGCAGCTCCAAATCATCATAAATCCGGTTATCCAAACTTTGTAGAGAGTATCAGCAGTCATGGAACGTACATCGCACCCTCCGGATTAGCACAGGAAAACCAGACGTTCTTCCCCCCCGTGCAACCACTACATCATGTACCCGATAGTTTCAAGAATAAATTCACCCAATTTCTAAACACGTACTTGCCATCTCAACAGCACCCCCAGTATCCATCTTCATATTATAGAAGTGCTTCGCCCAAGTGGTAAGTCAACCCAACAAAATATGTTCCGGAAAACTATGATTATGGTACTTTAGGAACGAGAAATACTACATGAGGAGAAAACGCGCTTTGATCAAAAAGATGCTGAACGACGAGCTCAACTCTACTTCAATGTTCATGAGTGACATGCCTAGCGAATTCCGCAAGAAACGTCAAATACCTGGCGCTGAGCAAATGTGTGAGGTCAAAGTTAATTATGTTATGCCTCGGGCTGCCATGAATAATAAAGGCGATTGGATGTATATCCTCAATATGCCCGAAATGGACGACACCCTGTCGCAAGTTGTTAGAACCGAACTATGCGAGTAAGTTATAGAAGACATCGATACATGCTGAACAAAGAATAACACAAACGTTTTTTTACTCTAGTGGATCAGTCTGCAAAGGACTTTGTTCCATTCCAAACGGAGTATCTTCCAGGTGTGAACAAAAATACATCCAGAGAAGACTAGTTGCGCTTGAACCTGAAGGCAAACATTTGTACAACGACCTTTTCTGGCTCCCTAGCTGCTGTATATGTACCATTGGACCATAGATAAATTTAGACTCCTGTTAAATTATTGCTCATTTACTGTGTTTCACCTGCTATTCTGCATTAAAGTAAATAAATTTTTCAACTTTGTAAACAAATGCAGCACCATCTATGATACGTATAACGACTTATATAGCGGACATCTTAAAATTAGTGAGCTGCATCAGCTGACAGTCGAATAATCGATCTGGTGTTGTTGTGATGTTCATGTTGTTGTGCGAAGTTTATTACTCATTCGGTTGAAATCTACAGACTACGTCGTATTAACAAAATCGTTGTGAAATAGTGACAAATCGGCATTTCTAGCCATGGGTGCAGTGTTAGGTCTTTGTTCAGCAGCGCAGGTAAATAAGAAACTTAGATTTGTCGCAATTTTTTCACTTTCTTTGTTTGGATAGCTGGCATGTTGCTGCGGCAGCGCTGCTTGTTCTTTATGCTGCCAAGCATGTCCATCTTGCAAGAACTCTACTTCGACGCGTATAATGTATGCCGTTATGCTGCTGCTCTCCACCATTGCAGCAGCCATCACATTATCTCCAGGATTGCAAGATGAACTTCGGAAGGTGCCATTTTGTAAAAATGGCACTAGCTATCTACCGGACACGGTTGTCTTCAATTGCCAAGAGGCGGTTGGATACTTAGCAGTTTACAGGATTTGTTTTGCACTGACATGTTTTTTCGCCTTGATGGGTCTGATTATGATTGGGGTGAAGCACTCTAAGGATCCAAGGGGTGGAATTCAAAATGGGTACTAAAAATGCAATTTGCATTTTTACCAAATTAAATATGATTTTCTCTATAGATTCTGGGGATTAAAGTATCTCTTGGTCATTGGCGCTATAATTGGGGCTTTTTTCATTCCCGAGGGTAACTTTGGCGTAACCTGGATGTATTTTGGGATGATTGGTGGCTTCCTGTTCATTCTTATTCAGCTTATTCTAATTGTGGACTTTGCGCATTGTTGGGCCGAAGCCTGGGTCGGCAATTACGAGGAAACTGAATCTCGTGGATGGTACGTCGCACTCTTACTTGCGACGATCCTCAACTATATCCTTACACTGACGGGAATAATCTTGCTCTTCGTCTTTTTCACAAAGGTACGATATTTTAAATTTGTTTAGCAATTCATAACACCTCCAATTTATTTATTTCAGTCCGATGATTGTTCCCTAAACAAGTTCTTCATCTCAATAAATCTGATCCTGTGTTTCTTGGTGAGTGTGGTTTCCATCTTGCCAGCTATTCAAGACAAGTTGCCTCGCTCCGGACTGCTCCAATCCTCCGTTGTGTCGTTGTACGTCACCTACTTGACCTGGTCCACTGTTTCGAACTCTCCCGACTCTAATTGCAATCCTGGATTGTTGGGAATCGTTGGTGCTGGTCACACAGCCAAAACAACGGAAATGGGAATCGATACAGAGAGCATCATCGGTTTGCTTGTATGGATGTGTTGCGTTCTCTACTCATCTTTGCGGTCAGCCAGCAAGTCTTCGAAGATCACAATGAGCGAACATGTTTTAGCCAAGGATACCGGTGCTGGTAAGTTGTTTTGTACATTTTGATCAATTCCATAGTATTATAATGAATCTTTCTCTGTCACAATTGAACAGTGAAAGGAAGTGGCGACGAGGCGCTTGTGGATCATGAAGGTACGATACTTTTAGAAGTACATACTTAATATCATTTAAGTTCGTAGTTTGAATTTTGCCTTGACATTGCATTATAATGCTATGGGAGCCATTCTAGTATTATGCGCAGTATATACTTATGTTCTTCTTGCACTTCTTTCATTGTTAAATTTGAAGCCACTAAGAGAGGTTATGTTCCAATACCAGGTGGAGATCATCGTGACGGTGGCGAAAGCGGCAAGAAAGTTTGGGACAACGAGGGGGATACCTTGGCGTATAACTGGAGCTTCTTCCACATTGTCTTCGCTTTGGCCACTTTGTATGTGATGATGACTTTGACCAATTGGTACCAGTAAGTATTGCTAACAATACCCAAGTTATTTTTCAAATGCTTTGACATAAATTTCTACAACATTGTGATTTCCTTGATACAGGCCCAATTCAAGTTTGAAGACACTGAATGCCAATGCAGCTTCAATGTGGGTGAAAGCTATTTCCAGCTGGTTGTGCATTGGTGTCTATACTTGGAGCTTAACTGCACCTCTCGTTCTGCGCGATCGCGAATTCAACTAAGCGCATGATAAAAGCGCTTTCGTGCTGTGAATTTTCAAAATTACTTATATCTTACTCCGTAACAATGTATGTAGTTTAAATTCCTCATAATGGAGCATAAATTCGTCGTTTGGAATACAATGCGATAGAAAACCAGGTATGTATTGTTGGCGTTCGCGTTCTATTAGGAGTTTCTTAGATACTTTCATTCGCTAAAAGTGTACTCTTAACACGTTGAATAGTTAGTTATTTATACTTTACGTATTGACAAATAAATTCATAATCTACAGTAAATTACACGAGCGATGTAAGTCTACCATCATTTTCTAGTTTATTCGTTATATGATGGGGACAAAATTATATTCCCAATTATCACATAAATTATCATAATTAGGGTTGTATAATGTATATCGTATTTTGGTTGGTTATATATAATAGGAATTAATAAGATAAATATTGAAGTTCTGCGTCACACAC
>NBZA01000334.1:127385-144581 GCA_003054995.1 Aleochara bilineata
GTGCGGCCTCGTAAATTGAAAGTTGGTCTGGGTCTAAGCGACGGCCGACTGGGCGCAGCAGTAGTGCCATCGCTTCCTCCTTCCGGAGCAGATGCTGTTGTAGCGCGAGTACGTGCAGCACCAAAGCGATTTCTGGTTCTTGTATTTCCGCCAGCCACAGGTTTAGCCTCTTCTTTAGTTTCCGGTTGCTCGTGAGTATCACCCGGAGCACTTGTTGTGCGTGCTCTTGGTCGTGACCCAAAGGAAGGTCGGTTAAACCTACTTTTAGGTTTAGTTTCCTCTGGCGCTTCTGTAGAGGTCGTACTAGGCAGTGATCCTCCAATTTTCCTGTTACCAATGCCTCCAGGTCTAGACCTGTATTTTCCACGTCCAAATCCAGTTTCCGGTGCACTTGTTGTGGGTGCAGGAGTTGTGGTTGTAGTGGTAGTTGTAGTCGTTGTTGGAGTGGTCACTTCAGTAGTAGGCACTTCAGTGGTAAACTCAAAAGTAGTAGTTTCTACTTCACCTTCAGTGGTAACTTCGCCACCTTCGGATTCTTCTCCAGACAAGCGTTGTGTTCCTTGCAGAATTGCATACAAGTCCAAAGCAACTTTGTTCATGCCGTTCGCAACTGTTGTGGTTTCCTCTTTATTTTCGTTGTCAGAGTCTGCTTCATTCTTCTTATCTGCAGGGGCAGGAATATCTACGCGTTCATTCGGAGTAGCGCCTAGGAAACGAACGGGTCCAGCTGGCAGATCACTTGGGAAACTTGGCCCAGAACCACTTGGGGGTTCACCACTTGACGTATGGGTGTTGAAACTAGCACTATCCACTAGTTCCAAAGATGGACGGCGTACATTGGCCCTGGTTCTACCACGTGTACCTTGTGTCTCATCAGATACATTATCACCTTCCGGGGTAGTTCCTTCTGGACGGCCTCTGCTTCGTGTTCTTGTAGGTTTAACATCTTCATACGTATCTTCTACGGGTGTAGAAGGAGATGTGCCTAGGTTTCTGCTTCTTGGAGGGAAACGAGTGTTAGCTGGCAGTCTATCTTCAGCAACTTCTTCTTCCTCCAACTGGCGGCCACGAGATCGCCCTTTGTTGGCATTCGTCGGCAAAATTTCGTTGCTGGCCGGTTCAGAAACGGTAGATCCACGTGATCTCGAAGACGATGGTGAAATCTCATTTCGTGCTGGTCCATCGTGCGCATTGCTCACAGGCTTATCACTTTCTCTGCCCTTTTCTTTTTCTTTCTTGTCAGTGGGATCCTCATCTTCGTCATAGTAGTAATACACGTATTCATACTCATATTCTTGACCATTAGGTCCCTTTTTGATTTGAATTCTTGACCGCTGTTTCTCACTGCCCCTTGCAACCAATGGTTCATCATCATCACGCTCAATCGGTCTTAAACCTGCTGCAGAAGTGGTGGCAGTCAAACCAGAGCTTGAGGTGGAAGCAAAAACTGCTTCGTCAATATGCGCTTCTTTCTTGGTACGTCTGTTACCACCTCTCGTCCTCTTTGGGTTACGGGAAGCTGCACTCTTTACGGTCGTGGTGGTGGTTTTTGGACGTGCAGTAGTTGACGTTTGCAGTTCTGTCTTGTACTTCTCGAGTAACTTAGCCACGTCCAATTTAATCGCTCCGGCTGGTGCTGGTGCTGGGGCATCCCTTGGAGATGCTTCCCGTTTGGGCTTCAAAGTCTTCGCCGGAGCTTTGACCTCTTCATCATCATTCTCCGCTTGGTTCAAGGCGTAAGTAACAGACGGTGGCAATTTATGTGCAGTTTCAAAAACGCGTTCATCAGCGGACGGCTTCTCCTTACGTTCAACCGGCCTTGAGCCGGCGCCTGACGTCTGCAGGAAGACGTACTCATGCCCGGGTTCCGGCTTGGTGATCAACTGCACCTCGGCATGAATCAGCCCGACTGCCAGCAAAAGTACCAACGTTCTGCAACAAGAGCACATCTTTAAACAATGCCGAATAAGAGTGAGAGTGTCGAAACTTTCTTCGGAAGGTCGCAATCTGACCTTGATCATAAATTTCTCCTCTTTCACTCTCGCGCGCGCCCAAACGGCTTAAGTAACCTTGATTCTCAAAACCGCAGGCGTAGTTTCCAAAAATTAATGACTTGACTCAACTCCGCGAACTGGTTCCTCGCGGGCAGCGCCGCGCCAACAATGCGCAAGTGTGTATGGTCATACTTGTCTTCATCTTCGCAGAACGCAAACAACACAACCAATGAGTAAAAGCTAATTGCGATGTCCTAGTTTTCTTCACCTCGCGACTATTTGCCCGTAAATGTTAATGAATTAATCGTCTCATTGCATTGATAAAAGAAAACTATGTATGCCTCTTCTATTTATTATTACTACTTGTCTTGGATTAATTTCTTTGCTGCGTATTGAGTTGGGATAGACATTTTTGTTCTGCTCTGATTAAACATGCAACATATGAGCATTTTACATGAAAATGAATAAATTAGTTTCACATCTTTAAATTCCACATGATCACACAAGCGGATTATGATGAATCAGCGGCTATCAAGCAAGAAATCTAAAAAGCTTGAAATCCTCTTCTTCACGCTGCGGATGACATTAAGTTATACAATCTTTCAGCGTGATATTTATTTGACATTCAAATTGCCAAATAATAGATGGCCTCATCTTCACAGCGGAGAAAAGATGAAATGAAAAGGTGATAGCCTTTTAAAGTCCTCCTCCTCGCTAAGAACAAACTTTGAAGACAAGACCTCGACGTTAAGTTTGCGTCTAGTTTGACGTGTTACATACAAATCGACCTTCAACAAATTTATACTTTTACCTTTACTTTGCTTCACTTAAGTTAACTTAACTTAACTCAAGTCAAGTTAAATTCACTTAAGCAAAGTGGACTGCATTTGCAATAAACGTCAAATACGTGTGCAAGTCAAGTAAATAAATGACTTGATTTCTTCGATGGTATTGCAGATTTCTTGTCGTTAGCTTTACATACTTAATTAAACCTACAAGAAACTTCTATTGAAGATCATCTTCTTGTGCTTGTCTATAAAAAGTTCTTCATCTTCTCAAGTGTGATATAACTTGCAATGCATTGATTAGTTAATTAATTACGCTCCTTATTTATATAAGTTTACCATGGAATCTCGCTACTGTGCAGTTGTCGCAAACAACAACCTTGATTTGTTGCAATTTCTTGCTGGCGAATCGAAAGCTTGGATGGATTCGTTCTTGTACGCTTGTTTATAATACTTGCGCATTAATTATGAATATGTCATTCCCGGTGCTGCACTGCACTGCGCTGCGGAAATGAATTGCTCAACAATATCATTCACATTCTTTTTTAGCTCGCTGCATTAAAAAATTATTTACAGTTGACTTCCTTCTATAAGTATTGTCTACTTACAAGAAGTGCACTTCACTTTAGTTAGTTAAGTTAACTTAACTGAAAAATCAACTAAAAATGGAAAGTGATTAGAAAGCAGATGTAAAAGGCTGCAAATTACCAAAGTTGATTTCTTCACGTGAAGAAGATTTATCTCAATAATACCCCCAACCAATTCGCAATAAATACTAATTTATCGCGGGATTTAAACTTGTTTGTTGTAAACTAATAAATAAATTCCATGCATAAATCGATTGGAATTTGAATTTAAAATTGAAATTTCATCGATTCGTGCAACAACTCCGAGACCGCCGTGCGAGTAGACAAAAAGTCATTCTTAGAAAGTTGCATTGCGTCAAGAGATTAATTTATTCCACGACGGCGGCAGTTGCAAAAATTACATAAAGTCTGAAATAAATGTCACTTACATCTTCTGCATGCTTCTTCGCTTGGATGTGCTCCTGGGTGTTTCGTATCGGCGATAACGAATCGGATAGATCGCTGCAGGATAAGAGGACTAGACGCACAGGCTGCACATGCGAAACTGCTTAAACTAATATCGAGACATCACAAGAAACGGCACAAGAACAAATGCTGGATTCGGCATTCTGCAGAGCTGGCTTATAGCGCGAGCACGAGCGCTGAGCCGATCGGACTTAAGTCGGGACGGACAACTTTCGCCGACACCAACACTACTCGCCTGCCGCGCGCGCCGAAGACAACACCAGCCACTTCGTCAGTAAAGTTGTTGATGTTGCTCTTGCTTGCTGTTGCACTGCACTATTGAGCTGTTGCTGCCGAATGCTTCTTGATCTATGGCCAATCTGCGATCTGCGCGAAGACCTCAACTTCTTTTATACCCACTCTTCGGCCCACTGAAGAAGTTCTGACCCATTTGCCTTATCATTACTTTTGTTTCTCTGTTTCAACGTACATTTTCTAAATAAACTAACCAAATGAATCTATTACACAAGATTTGTGTTCTTGCGGTGTTTTGTTATATTTTTGTGGTTTACGAATACTAAAAGTGTTTCCCAAGAATCTCACAATCAGTGAAATTCAACGTAACACAGAGTCAAAGTTGAAATCTCTCTTGATGTGAGACTTACGCTTTGGCTTTATTTGAGAGGAGCGAGTGGAAACATTCGTATTTTTGAAAGGTTACCACCGGCGCAGATCTATGTCAGGATTCATGTTGCTGGATCGAATGTCGATTGGTTTCGACAATGCTGAAGATAAATCCTCGCCGGTCGATGTCTGCAGTACATTCACCTGCATTCGCGAAGACAGAATCAAAGAAACAACCGTGCCAAAACGCAATGACGTCAGTTCTAGTTTGGCAATTGCTGTCAAACTAGAAAAAGTACATTATTTTATTCATTTCGTCATGAAAACGTTCATTAAACTTCTTCGTACCTTATCCAATCGCTGAAGAGAATAGTAAGCAAGTCAAATGATAGATAGAGGAATGAGCAATGAATGGGTGTGGATCAGGTCGCTCCTCGTGAATAACTAACTAAAATCAGCGATAATACACATGTATACATACATTATACATATTTTTCTCGCAGAAGAATCGAGTTTTATAATCGTAAGAAAAAACAATCGGTAATAAATCGCACAGTCACGTCGTTAAATCACCTTAATTCACTTTTCTTATTAGCTGCATGCATTGTACGCAGAGTTTTTGATGAAAGTAAAATGTTAGGCAAAGAACAAAAGATAATATGATATAAAAAAGTTGAAATTGTACGCAAATATGCCATGGGTTGGTTGCAAGACCCGAAATTAATTTACATAACGATGCAATAACTGTCCATTAGCACAACGCACAACGGCAAAGAAGGCATTGCTAAGGAGTAATAGTTTTCACATTTAATATTACCAAACCTAGCAGCCAGTCAGTCAATCATGCAATATTTGTTTGTGTCTTGCAACTAATAAACCCGTCACACTGTTTGTTATTTCTTTTCAATTGCAAATGTGAAAAAGATTTATCATTTTCCTAGTGGTATTTTCAACAGTAATCACATGGTGCATTATTAAAACTAAAGAATAATTGTGCAATGCTTTACTGTTTGGCATTGACATTAAAAACCATCCCAACAACGAACAAGCGACAAACCGACTTGAACTACAAGTCCGTTCTTACAAAAGCATGTGCGATTACAATCTAAGACCACTTAAAGGCAATTATACTCGTTTGAAACATGTGCTTTTTAATTTTAATGACACTCACATTCAAATTATTTTACTACGCGGTTTGTGAGCTGCATATCTGGTAAGGTTTGTGCTGGCCACAAGACAGGTGATGGTCAGGAAGCCCAAAGACAATGCCTTCATTGCAATGAAGAAAGAATGCAAGAAACAACAATGAAACACGAAGAAAAGAAACTTCTTCGCTGGATATGCATGTATTTATATCGCGGCGATCTATGAAGTGTTGAATGCTTCACACTTCAGACCAACGCACGCATATTACGCGTGTCAAACAAACAATGAAGCAATTAATTCCCATTTTAAACATTAGTGTTTTTGTAAGGTATTTAAAGTTTTAAATTTTTAAAGCGATGACTATTTAATTACACGTGTAAATGAACGTTCATTGTGTAATTAATTATGTAGAATAATTTAATAACCGCTGAACTATTTTTGGGCTTTTAGTTTTACTTTTATTTCTGTGTCGTCAATTGATTCATTCGTCTTCCCAAGAAAAGCCAAGCGTAATTAGGTTTTTAAATTTTAACCTTTTATAGCTGCTGCCAAAGAAATCGATATAATTCATGGCCAAACCAACGATTGCTGATTCAGACTCACGCAAAACTTTTTAATCTTTCTTTCATTTTGTCGTCTTTCATCCGAAGACAAAGGTTAGTTATTGTTGTCAACAAAGACACAAGTCAGTCGCAAGGTGATCCTCTTACCAATTCAAGCAGTGTGCCGAAAAACAGTTAATGTTCCTGTTGTTGCTCCGGCACTTCCCAGAAACGTGCCGCGCTTTCAAAACACTTCAGGGTATTGTCAGTCCACCAACAAGAATAACCCGCCTTCTGGTGAATCATCGCCCAACAATCTTCTTACCGTGCTCCAAGCCTGCCTCACCTTACAATACAATCGTATGTAATTTGCAAGAATTACTGCAAGAGACATATATAAAGTCGGCTGTATGCATTAGCAATCAAGGAAATGCAGCTTTACTTATTTGAATTGGACAACAATTGACAGAAGTGTCAATTTTAATATAGGCAACTTCATATGCATAACTGACGCATGTAAAAACCTGTAATGCTAATGACATAAGTTATATATAATTTTTATAAGTGTATTCTTTTCATCTTTCTATTTCTAATATCTGCCTT
Organism: Aleochara bilineata; assembly: GCA_003054995.1. Lineage (NCBI taxonomy): Eukaryota > Metazoa > Arthropoda > Insecta > Coleoptera > Staphylinidae > Aleochara > Aleochara bilineata. The sequence goes on from NBZA01000334.1 coordinate 134,111, forward strand.
CCTCTGTGTGATAATGTTATGCATTAATTGGAATTACCGGAATGCACGATGCGTAATCTTAGGTGAAAAAAATTAACAAAATGAACAAAAATTCCAATGAGTACCGTCGTCAAATTGTTATTTATTGGATTCCTATACACATACGCATACGATTTCGACTTCGATTTCAATTACTTACATACGCAAGCCAGTTCGTCGCCGCCGTCATCGGGCAATTTTACTTTCTATCATTTGCATACGCGAGCGATCCCTTCACTTTCGTACGACGCGACGGCGTTATAGACATCCAAGCACTTAACACTTGCAGATTACATCAAGGTGTGCACACGCTTTTACATGGTTGATTGGAATTCTTCGTCGAAAAAGCACCAACTGAAGATGAGACGCTTGCAAAAATGACATAACCTCATCTTGATAAGGATATACGTGCTATTAAAATGCGGATGCGCACAAATACCAAACTTAATTTGCTGGCTGGTTGAGCTGAAAATTGCAGAAATCTGTTATGAGTCGGTTTGAATATTGTCTATGAAATTAATTGCAAAGCTGCGCAACCAGAGCAGCAAGTAAAAATGCGCTTGAGCTACCGACTAGTCGACCTTGCCTTAAGCTCTGGGTGAAATTAAGTCGATCGAGTCTTGGCTTCAGAATTAGACCAATTCGCTTTAATATGACAAAAACAAAAATATATGCATAAGAATCTAGTGCAAGTTAAAACCCTTGAAATAGTTACATATTAATTATTATTAGATGAAGATTAGTTTTGATTAATTTGTCAATGTTAATGTTAAGTTTTTATAAGGTTAGAGTAAGAAAAACTACCTTGTTCATAAGTTCGAATTAGCAATGAATTGAACCACACCCTGGCGCCTGAATTCGTTAAGAGAAGTGATCAGAGAAAGTCAAATACTCATTGGGTTTGCGAGAAAGCCTTGGATGATACAATAACAAAACTCTTCAAAACACACTTGATTGTTTATGGTATATTTACAAAATTTAGGTACAAAACTTAAAACATACAACTTGTTAACGTTAACATAAAAAAGTAATACAATATTTCAACAAAGATTCTGTCAAAATAAATACAATTTCACTATAGATCAGTATTTCCCCCAATTGAATGGATTTTCAATGAAATTTCCTTCCGTTTCCTATTTAAACTATTTAAATATAGTATACAAACATTCATTGCTCTCAAGAAGTTAGTTCCAGTGTCTAATTAATTTCTTCCAGCAAACCGTCGACCAGCTCTTACTGGCGCTGCCGTTGAAGGTCCTTCTTCATGACTTTGTGCTGGCTCAGCAGCCTTGTTATGGTTGAAGCGCTTACGACCATTGTTGTTCACACGGTTCTTGTTAGGTGATGGAGTAGGCTCAGAAGCACCCTGTTCGTCCTCGTTATGAACTGCTTTAGGGGCTGGTTTGTCTAAAAGAAAACATAACCACACTTTAGTTTAAATTCAAATCGACGCCATATTGTTTCAGTTACGGTGTGCGGCTTGCTCACGCCGGCGCTTCAACGCTGCGAGAAGATCGTCGTTACTACGGAAAGGCCTTACGCTGCCGGTTTTGATTTTTTTGGTCACTTCGGTAGTTGAGGTTGCTTGTTCAACGTCTTCAATTGGCTCTTCTTCAACTTCACTCTCTTCGGCCTAAAGAAGATATAAATTGAACAATTTCTTCTATAAGTAGTAGATACAAAGTCGTACCTTTGCAGGCGCCGCTGTTGTTGTGGTTGTAGGCTTTGTAGCGACATTTGCCCGACCAGCCAAAGGATTTCTGCGGTTTTTCAACGGGCTAGGTCGTGTTGGCTTTGGTGGCGGTGGTGGCGCCGGCTCATCCTCGTACTCTGCGTACTCTTCCTCTGCGGGGCGCGCCTGGCACACGGCGATCAGGCATGCAATGCCGACGAGGAGGCTGGCAGAGATAAACAACAAATCATTAATTTTTATCTGCGCGCGTTGCGCACGACGAAGTGTGACTTTCGATTCCAGCTGAAACGAAACCAGTCGACGATCCTTATATTTCACAATACGACGGCGCATTCAAGAAGACTTACTGACATTTTGCTCTAACTCGGCTACCCAAACACGTTTTTTTCTCGATGAACTGAGCGATCAACAAACAACACAACACTAAACGAAAAGTGTGCCAAAAATCGACGATTGGCAACGGTAATATAAATGCGCATGCTCTGCGTCGCTTATGCAATCACCAAAGCAGAAGATGGTAAGATATCAGAGGTTTGGATGTTTAAATTCAATAAGAGAAAAAACGAAACTTAATTTCACTTTTAGCCAAGTATTTTACGCACGCGTCGAACACGTGAAGCGTTTTAAGAATGTGATCATTTGCATAGTAGATATTGATTTACGATCAGATTATACACGCGCGCGGAATTCCCAGAAAGTGACATTTTCAACCAACCACAGGTGAATTACCGCCGCACCAAAGAAAAGTCGTGCGAACACAGAAGGACGCTGAGTGACATTTTCAAGACAGTTTATGTCTTGAAACAGAATGTAAATGTATGCTTGGGTGGCTTTCTTGCTGAAGGTGATACCTAACTAAATTTCCAGTAGAAATATAAATCATCTGGAAATAATTAAATTTCAAGAAGAAATAATTAATAATTAAGCCCACAAAGAAACTGCCTGTCCATTGAAAGAGTGACGTAACGCTTCATACAAGAAAATGAAAGTTAATGCGTAATGATAATAATGCATTAATTAATAACAAAACGTGTTTGTCGCATTCAAAGGTGTGAGAGATAAGCAGAAAACGAAATAACTTACAGCAGCTTGAATTTCATTTCTGGTTAGTTATTTATTGTCTCTAATGGGTGGATGCTTCCTTGATCTTCTTCTGTAGATTAGGCTCTCGCAAGGCACTAGTTTATCAAGTTGTTTTTTTATTACTGAATAGGTTTGTATCCTGATAATGAAGTTATTGCGTGCACGAAGAGCAGAAACTTGAAAGTACCGGGAAATACGAAGAGGGATGCCGAATGCGCACCGTGCAGAGTGAAGAGACCACTAAAAGCCGTCAGGAGTAAATTCCATCATTTATAAATTCTCGATAAAACTTTTCCCTTCACTTTACAATCGGCCACATTGAACAAGCACCGACGTATTCGTATCGCCTCGCTTTCACTCAATAGCTGATTTGCTGTACTACTGCTCCACCAACACCTCTATCCACAGATTCTGTTTAATCGGCGAGAGATCTTACTTCAGCTTCATTCGCTTGCGCTTGCTAAATTCTCGGTCGCCAATAATGTGCTTTATTCGCGAATGCACAAGCAGTTGGTAATACATTTTTTTAATTACATACGCATTGTTAGTTGTGGCATGACATCAAGCGTGTAAAAGTTGCTCTTTAGTAGTAAGACCACATTTTTTAACTCTTAATGACATGGTTGGTTAGTTGTGATTAGTGTAAACTAATTGCACTTTTAAACTGAAGTGTAGTCATTTGTACATGGGCATCATCAACATCCAAGTTCGCATATGATCACAAAATATTGTAATTTTGAATATTATTATATATTTAATTATTTATTTGTTTCTATCTATATTGTTTATATACACGTACGAACAAAACTGTTCAAATATAAACTGATCATCTATTTTTCTAAAGGATAAAAGATACCTATCATTACATTATGGTAGTATCCGTATTAAAAAACTAGACATCTGAATCAATTAGGAAAATGAATAAATCCGAAGGCACAATTTGGCAGTGGAATAATGAACCAAACGCCGTAAACAAACGTAAAGTGGACAGAAGAGGACAACTTAATGCCAATCGTAAAGAAATCAAGTGCTACGCTGCCTGCCATTTGATTAGTTGGTATATGTACAACATACATGAGAAAACGAACAAATGCAAAGCACATTTATGTTGTACGATAGCTTTACAAATATATAATAGTCAGGTCGTCCGACGCCAACCCAAGAATGTATGTACCTTATGGAATAATTTTACATCCAGCGCTATCAGATTAGATTAGTAGATATAAGTAAACGTAATGAACACAATTTCTTGTCGGTACTAAACTAGCTTTTCTTTGTTCTTCCTTTTCCTTTCGTTTTTGTTATCAGATACAATTAGTATTTTTCGTATTCATGCAAAACAATACAAACGAAATATATAGAAAGGCCAATCCTAAATTACAAATCAGTTCAATTACATAAATTCATTACTATTTTATAAAAATTGTACTAAATTCTTCCTTTGCCTAAATTTAACGAATGCAATATTTTACTTTTGCACCACTAAAACGTAGATTATAAGTTTAGCAAAGTTTATAATTTTTACACTTATTATAAAACACATATTCGCCTTGAATCCACCTATCTCGCCTCTCCGTTCTCCATTTACAATCATTATTTCACACTTTATAAGCAATTCAATTCTGTTCTATGTACAGACATATTAAAGATTATTTGGTTAGATACTTCATTATACTTATAAGCCCACTGATTTGTTTCCTATCTATGTACAAAGTAAAAAAGGACATCCTCTTTGACTTATCGTTAGATAAATATCCATAAAAGAATTGTTAAGGAGAAATGTGACTTCTTCTGCTTTCTGCGCCAAAAATACCATAATTATTTTACAATATCACTAACGTAGGTAATTTAGCGGTTACAGGTCTTTTTGCCCTTTGCATGTGCCAACAAGGTCACTAATTTCTTCGGCGAGTCGCCGACAATCCAACCGTGCTGTGGACGGTCCTCTTCGTCCTCAAGTTCGTCACGTAGCGACTTAACCTCAATCAGATTCTGTGTGTCATCCTCACTGGAGGACGACCAGTAATAGAGAGTCTCAGCCGCAGCACGCTTCCGGCGATTCGCGGCAAGTGTTTCTTCCTGATCGCAGCTCTTTGTAGTACTGGTCCTTTTAGCCAGCTTCGTAGAAGGCGTCGAAGAAGATGTCTTTAGAGACTTTGTTACCTTACACGACGCACTGCTGTTAGCTCGTTTCGTCTTCGGTTTACACGAAGGTACAGGTACATCTGTGTCAGTGCTGCCATTGATTTGCACCATTTCATCGGCAATGGTCTCTTCCTTGAAAGTTTCCTTTTCACTTTCGAATTCGATTGCGTTACTGGAATTTGGCCGCGTTAATTCCGCTTCGACAACAACATCAAGGTTACTGCTAGTACTAAGAGCACCCAATGGTTGTTTATCTTTAAGGGTTTTATGGTTTACGCTCTTTTCCTTACCCTTCAACTTGCTCCTCGGAGTTTGGTTCTCTTGCATGCTAAGTCGCAACAGTGCTTCGAACTCCGAATCATCGGAGCTCCAATCTTCTATCAACACATTCTGCTTACCGCTTGTACACTTCCGTTGGCTCTTCCGGGACGCAACGCCCATGCATTCCTTGAGTTCCTGCTCCAGGTTGATGGCATTATCCTTATCCTTATTACTCTTCCGAGGTTGACGCTTTTTGGGCGACTTAGCTAAGTTGAATTCATCATCACTTGAGTTCAAACTTGATTTCCGCCCTCGTCTCCTAGACGCGCCACTTTTCAAAGATTTTCTACTCTTTGCAAGCTCTTTTTGTTGCTCGGGTGTCTTCGTTGGTTTACTCTGTTCTTCGTCTGCTCTTCGAATCGATTTTAAATTTTCGCCTTGCAATAAAGTGTCGAACAATAAATCCATTTCTTTTTCCGTCATCTTTGAGCGTTCTGTGGGCGGCGGCGATGATTTTTCATGCGTTGGAGTTGGCGCCGGCGTAGCTATTTCCTCTAATGGCCCACCAATTATAAAGCTATCCAACGGGTCAGCTTCCACTTCATCAACCGGCGAAGCTGAGGCGGTGGATTCTTTAGCGTCGTCAGTCTTCGCTTTGAACGCGTTGCGGAAAATGCGACCCATTATAACGCATTTCTTCTTTGTAATATTTTCCTGTGGGTTTGTAGGCTTAACTGATGTACTGGACTCTGTTTCTGTCTCGGTGGTGAATGAAGTTACTGATTCGCTATCCAACTCTTTCTCCTTTGACGGTTGTGGCTTTGAATTCTGCTCTTTATTGCATGATTCAAGTAGTTCTTCCAGTTTCTTAGAAGACGTCTGGTCTTTCGCCGCAAACAAATCTGTATTGCCCTGTGTCTCCTCGAAATCGTACACGTTCTGAATTTTTTCATGTTCAATAAGAAAATCCTCGTTAATCTTGGAGCGTTGATTGCGTTTTTTCGTCACTTTCAGGCCTAGTTTATTGCCGAAGCTAAAGTTCTTTGATTTTCCACTTAATCTCGTCATTTCCTCAAGCTCTAGTCGCTTCGCGATCGGGCTACAGTTCAACAGCTGACTCATATCAAGTTCATCCGTAGGGATGGAAACTTTCAAGCCCTCAAACACTTTCATTGCTCCTTTCGTTAACATCTTCCGGCTGTCGTTGGTGATATCAGTGAAATTATCGGTGCTGTTAGATGAGCTCTTCGGTGTAAGTTGAACGGCGTAATCAATAATTGACGCTTGCTTCGACGGAGTAGGTAATTTCTCACGACTGAAAAAAGAGCAAAGAAACAATCATATACCCCATTAACGCTTCAGATGCTTTGTCAGCAATAACTTACCTCTCTTTAAGTTTCTTCATAGGCGAGCCTTTATTCAACGCTTCGGCCATTATATCCCCAAAACGAGAATTAATATTTTTACGAAAATCAACACTGTTACTGCTTTCGTCCATATCAGAATTGGGAATATTCAATGCGCCGAAAACAGGAGGCGAATTTGTCTTATCGTCTACGTCGTTTGAACTCTGAGATATATCCTCATACACACCTTCATTGTTGTTAGTTTGCGCGTTCCATTGCGTCTTGACCGTGTCTGAATTCGACAAGTCTTCGTACACATTACCCATAGGTGTACTCGGACCAGAATCTGAGTTTGACAGAAAGTCATCAACATCATTCTCATGATTCCGCTTCGTAGGGGAGCGATGTATCCAGTGGTTCTCGCGCTTTTGGCCGCGATTGCGTTTTTCCCCTGTATCGATAGCATTTGTAGCCTTTTTGCGGTAGTTGCCTAGCTCTGAACTACTCTTTAACAGACTGCAACATTCTAGGAAAAGCTCTTCGTCCCGATTCAACGTCTTTCGCGCGCGATCTTGCTCGTATGTGCGATTATTCATGCTATCCTCAGATATTTCCTCGTATTTCACTTGGTGTATCGGCTTGACAAAGTTTGACACCACGGGTTGGTCACATTCATTTCGTGATATTATCTGCACATCTTCCTCTGGTTTCATGTCGCTCACTAGACTCATGTCCGAGCTGCTGGAAGCGATCGAGCCCATAGACACTTCGTCCAAGTACTCGAAACTCTCCTTGTTAATTTCGATAATGTTTTCAAGCAGAGAAAGTTGGTTCTTAATAAAATCGTTGGATTTATTTTTGTTGATGATGGTCGAAGCGGGACTGATGTTGGAAAAGCTCACAGTGGGATATTCCGAATCAAAACTCTTGCGCTCGCCAAGACTTTTGTAGCGTTTCGTTTCAGTGGGCGAAGGGATTGATTCCAAGATATCAGTTCCTTCAACTGGTTTGTTCAGAACGTCGCATATTATATCAGCAAGTTTTAGAGAGTCGTTATTAGTTTTAATACTGAATGGCGATGTCGCTATCATTGGCAATACTTGAGAAGATAGATGTTGCTGTAAGACGTCTAACTTCACCTCACTTCTACCATCATTTACATCAAAACTAAGAGGAGCAGGATCCTCCTTAATTTCAGAATCGTGTATGTGCTCCATATTTTCCTTATCATCATTATTATCTGATTCAACAACTTCAGTCGTTTCTGCGCTTTTCTCCACCTCTAACTCCTTTTGTTTCTTCTTCGCCTCGGCCTCCAAAGCTTCAATCTCCGACAACTTAGCAATGTGTGTCAATGTTCGCTTGTGCTTATTCAGACTATCCAGACGCATGAATTGTTTATTACAGATGTCGCAGTAATTACCCGCGTTAGCTTCGTCAGGCGTTGTCTGGGTTTGTTTGCGTGCCTTTGAGCCTGGTTTGGTGCATTTCTTTAGTTTAAAGCGGTCCTCTAACTTATTCACCAATGCAGAATCATTGAGATCTGGTGTCTGGATGAACGATTCGTTCTGCATATCCTTTAATGGCGTATTCTGCTCCTCCTGGTTGGATTTTATTGGCCTCCCACTACCGCTTTCAGGTGATTTCTTTTGATTGTTGGCATTTATTTGTGCTTTTGTCCATTTTGAAGGTGTTTTCACATGCTCCATGTTTTCCTTCAAGTTGTCCCAGATGTGTGTATCGTCCTCCTCGTCAAAATCATAAATGGACAGCGGCTGTTTTTCTTCTGGTTGTTTTACGATAACTTTTGTATCAGAATCACTTAATTTTTCCACTGTTTCCTGAGATACAAAAGATTCTTCTATTTTAGATTTTCTTTTTGTTTTAGGTGTGGATTTGGCTATTTTTGGCTTCGGTTTCCTGCCAGGCCTTTTCCGCACGGGCGTTTCTATAGTAGAAATTTCTTTTGCTATATCTAGCAAAGGTTCTACAACGGGTTCTATTATATTTTTATCAGTGTCCGCTAGAATAATTATTTCAGAAAGATTTGGCATGTTTTGTGTAACCATATCTATCACTCCTTCCTCTAGAATGGGTTGAGATCGTTTAACCTTACGTTCTTTTTTCGGACGTTTTGTTTCCTTTATAGATGTTACTGATATTGCATTTAAATCTTTTTCAATAGTTTGTACTTTAGTTTCAACAACGACCTGCGGCAGAACCGAACTATTTAATAGCTCAATCTCTTTCGTCAAAATAGGCATTTCTAAATCATTATTTCCTTCGACACAGTCAAGATTAACATTTTTGGCCAACTTAGCCAAAGGCAATTCGTCTTCAGAATCTGTAACTATTTCAGGTGCTCGAATCACAATATCTTTAGTTTCCAAAACCAGATTTTCAGTTTCTTCTTCCAGAGGATATTTCTTCAACTCTTCCAAAATAGGCAACTTTTCTAAGAAAGTTTCCACTTTTTCAGAAATTTCTGAAGCAATCTCAGTTTTGTCTTGATCTTTTACAATAAACATAGGCTCTTCTATAATTGTAGATAGATTTTTATCACTATCTAGTGTCGCGTTAGATTTTGACTCTTTGACATCAGTTATCTCCACGACATTTTTATCATGCACTTCCCAATTGTATTCCTGAACCGGAGATTCGTACAAATTTACAGTCGGCTTTGATTTCCGCTGCGGCATGCTTCTGCGCGCACCAATTTTCCTATCAATCCCGTTCACATGCACAATATCTGCTTTATCCTCTTCTATCCGCGCAATGTTCAACTGATCTTGTACCTTATCCAAATCACCATTTATAAATTTCTTCGTATTCCTCCGCCTGCTTCCAATTTTCTTCTTCTGCTTGCCGCTCTTGCCTTTAGGAAGGTGATTGAACACGTTAATAGCATCTGCGGTACCATTTTTCATCTCCTTGGTGTTAATATCATCTAAACACTTGATAAAATCTGCAACCTTATCAATTATATCATAGTTTTGTATGGCTGGTTGTATACATTTCCGATCAACTTCAATGTTTTCCTTATCCTGCTCGATAACAGGCAGCTCGCTGATTTGCTGTTGCTTGCGCTCGTCCTTGACAGGCGACAGCGGGGCGGTTTCAGGCTCCTTGGCACTTTCTAGACTCATAGAGACAGTTTCTTCGGGGATGACAACATTCTGTTCTTCGGTAGAAGTCGTTGTATCATGCGACGTAAGGGTGAGAATTTGTTGCTGAACTTGCACTTGTTGCTGCTGAATTTGCAATTTCTCTTCGTTGAACCCAGGAAGAATGGTTGGGGTCAGAATTGGCGTTGGAGTGTTCACAGATTCCTTACTGTCATCGTTGCTGCATATCAATTTCGAGGTCAACATGGCTATACAGTCATTTAGGCCTTTAGTGCGTTTGCACAACTTCCCTTTACTTTTCGCAGGACGAGATAAAATAGGTTCCATCTGCGGCGAATTATTCTCTGGTTCGTTTCGCTCGCTCTTACAAGATAAATTTATAGGTGCGCAACTCTCTGGCAAAGATTCCTGAATAGTGTAATCTTTAACCGCTGGAAATGTCGGTGCAAGAGGTTGCGGCGTTGCAATGAACTTGGTGTGTTTATCACTATTGGCGATTTGGTGCATGATTTCGGTCATATTCTTATCACTAGGAAATGAACTATGTACAGGCCTATTGTCAGTATCACTTGTGACTGCAGAGTGTTCACTTATAGTCCTTATAACATTTTCGCGGGTACTTTCTTCTAAAAAATAGTGGCCACTCGGTGAAGGCTTCGAAGAAGAGAGTTCAATCTGCGTACTCGTGGGAACTTCGGTTATCATCGCGCATTCTGTCGGAGTTTTGACAGCGGTTATAGTCTTTTTGTTATTCACTTTTAATTTCTTCTTTTTCGCTTCTTCATTGAAATGTCCAAACT
>NBZA01000334.1:169137-194103 GCA_003054995.1 Aleochara bilineata
AGTATTGTACTATCCAGAAATCTACTCCATGATTATCTGTTGAAAACAAACAAATTGCCTATTCATTAACCTTACACCATGTGCAGCCGTTTTCCCGCATCTTGCTTGCAATTACACTTGCTACTTACGTAAAATGTTGATATTCGGATGGATACTCCTTCAACTCATATGGAACATTGTGAACTACACCCATAAATAATACTAGCAGCTTAAAATAAGTATTTGCTTCAGACAGAATTGTCCAACAACGAGCCAAGATGGCGTACTTCAGGCAACTGATCACAACTGATTTTACTGTCATTGTCAAACATTTCAAGGTTAGAAACTAGGGATAATTCAACATTACCAACAAAATTGGTAACACTAGTAACAAAATTGAATTACATAGAATAGTTAGTACATATTTAAAACTATTTTTGATTTAAAAGTTTAATATACTTATAACCAAATTTATTACAAATTAAATTGTGTTAATAAACACGTAAGAACTTTTTTTAACGAAAATAAGTTTAATAAACAATTATAATCACCATTTTCTATGGGAATTTTGTCAATCCCAATAAACAGTTAAATTATTATTCAAGAAAGTTGCAATGACCAACACTAAAATCATTTATATTTTTTACTTGAAATAAATAGCAATAGCATATAATTATTCACTTTTACCTACAAAATCTTTATGTAAATAATTATTGATGGATATACGAAAAAAGAATTCTAATTTAAATGCTAAGCTACATAAATATTGTTCAATTTTCTACATAATCACATAATGATGCGCATGGCTATGGCTATAAGATATTCTTATAAAATCTAGTTACCTTAACCTCACATAATAGACGCTATATTTACTGTCAGCCAAACTCATAATATCGGCAATGAATTAATTTCTGTTCGACGATAATGTGGCCAATTCTTCTGGATATGACCAAAGAAGAATCGATGCAGCATCTACGATGTCTAGGTAACAGATCTCACTGACTTTTATGTAATTAATTCTATATTTTAATGTTAACTTACAGAAATTGACGCTTTTTCTGGTTTGGTGAATGCACTGAGGGCCCAGGGCGGTTTGAGCAGCGAAAAGCTGAAGCTGCTTAAAGACACAGGTTCTATGCTTCATATATCTCAAGATAGACATAAGGCCGAGATTCGGAGGGTTGTAAATGATGAAAAACTCAACACAATTGCTTACTAGTAAGTTTCTAATAAGGTGCCGTCACTTCTATATCCTCGTGCGTCTTTGTAGTGTAAATGGTGAACAGCATACTATTGATGAGTGGGCAGATGAGGGCCAACGCCTGATACCTTTAATTCCAAGAGTGGCGCCTCAGACAGCATATTCGGCCATTGCTGACGAAGTGGCCGATTCCGCTGGGAAAGTCAACAAGCAGCTGCCATTACCCGCAAGTACAGAACGGAAGCGATCAGTTGTAGCGGCAAATGCGTCGCCAACGCAGTCAGCAGCTTCTGAACAAAGCAATAAGTTAAATGTGCATTATCGTGCCGCGGAGCCAGATATAAAGAAGCGGAAAATTTGCATGAACGCTGACAATGCGTTGTTAATGGCGCCGCCAAAAATTAGTAAAATTCAACAAATTTATAGACAAAAGAGTAAAGCCAGATTAAAGGAACAACTGGTGAAGCTTAAACCACCTGAGGCGTCGTCTACTGAAAAAGATAGAGAAGTTGTGGCACACCAAGTACCGCTAGTAAAGGTGACTCAAGTACAGTCTCAGCCTCAAATTCTACAACATGTTTTAATAAATCCTGCAACAAAAGTGTCAACTACCGAAGTCATGTCTGGGACAAGAATAAGTTCATTACAAACCAAAACAACTACTGCGTCTTCGGAAGAGATATCCGAGAAGTCTCAAAGCGAAATGGTCCAAGAGAAGCTGGTGGTGGAAAAGTCACCACAAGCTCAAACTGCAAATTTAGTGTCACCTGTACAGCGAACCACCGATAACAAGATGTCCAAACTAGCCAACACAAGAAAAGCTCTCCCGTCGAAGACAATCACGACCAGCGACGGACAGAAACTAATTGTTGTTTCGTCTCTGCCACATACGCTTAACACTGTCACGCCGACGACCAGCATTCTTCAGCGTACACTCACAACTATCCCTTTCAAAAATATCTCAGTGAAAAGTCTAGACAAGTTTAAAATCGTATCTACTTCACATAGTAGTGCCTCTCAGCCAGTGCTGAGCGTCACTTCAAAACAGAAACTTGTGGCAATGCGCACGCCAAATAAGAAAGTTATCCCGTTATCACAGGTGCAAGTGGTGAATACCAAGGGTGGGTTGAAGGTGGTGCCATTTCCAGGAAAGATAATAACGCGATGTAGCAGTAGTAATACTGGCAATTCTGTTGCCAATACAATGACTATAAGTATAGCGGGTGGTACCACTAAGAGTACATGCAGTAGTTCGGTGGTGGTGAGTTCCAAACAGCATGAATCATACCTGAAAAAGCTTCAATCAGAAAATCAAATAGCCGCAGTTGAAACAGTTGATTTAACAAGCGGCGACAAAGAAAGGGAATGTCGCAATAACGGAATCGCTAAGACGCCTGATCTAGGCGTTAAAGCAAAAACTATAACCAATGTTGAGGTTTGTATTCGCAATCAGAATCGATCAGAGTCAGGAAATATTTCTACAAGTAAAAGTCATCCGCGTTCTGATACGAATATTGAAGCAGTCAGCATAAAGTATGAGGATACTGTAGTTCCGGAGGCAAAGCATGCACAAAGGCAGGAAGATTCGGAGGTTTACAACGGCAATCAAAATGGCGACGGCGCCTTGCAGGAAACTGAATGTGAGAGTATTCCTTCGACCACGGATTTGCTATCAATGTGTGACGATAACAACTTGGGTGCCAGCATCTGCGATGAACTGTGTAATGAGGTAATGGCCAAGTCGGAAATGCCACCGGATTTCGACGAGGTAATACCTTGCTCGAAAGATATTCAAATCGCCCAGGATGCCGATCTGGACCCTGCGGTGTACATCTACGCGAATACGAATGTTCATGGAGATGAAATTATCATCGATGATAACGAAGATCAGGTGGAGGCATTAAGTGCAGTTCGAAGTATGGATGAAACTGCTGACTACACAAATAACATTAATGTTAAAAATGTGCAGAGTTAAAACGTGCTAAAAGGAAGCAATATTGTTTGTTTTGTTTCTTTTGATTGGTAAATGAGTACAAAAGACTAGATAATTTATTTTTGGATCAGGTAAATCATGAATGTCTTAAATTATTCTTCTGGCTGATTATTTAATTCATATTTGTATAAAGGTGTAATTATATTTACGAAATAATTGAATATTTTCGGACGAGTTAAACACGTGTTGGAAATTGTACATAAACTATCAATCTCTCTGGAAACATTTAAATCATCGTAATACTAAACGGTTAGAAAATGTAAATGTCTTATTGATGTCTAGCTAACAAAAGACACTTGTTAAATTTTACATATTACATGTAGTGCCAGCTAATTTATGTTTGTACATATTCTTTTGTATATTTAGGAATTTGAAATATCTTGCTTGGTAATAATATCTATAATAATTGCTCAATATGCCAATATGTAATTTAAATTATATTTTATTTCGGCAAAAGCATATACGGTAAAATAAATACCCAAAAAATGTGTAATATATTAAGCCATTGATACGATAATTTTTTTATAGACCTTATACATTATTAAAGCTCTGATGATTGGTTATTCGTGATTGGTTATTCAGTGACTTCATGGAAAGCTTTTGCAATATATTTAACATTCTTAGAGTTGATTCCGGCCACGGAAATACGCCCGTCTTTGGTCATGTAGATGTGGTAATCCTTAATGCAACGCTTTACTTGGTCCGGCTTGAGGCCAGTGTAACAGAACATACCGATCTGCTCAACGATGTGTTTCCAGTCACGTTTTGAGCCCACTTTCTCCAAGTTCTTGCACAGTTCTTTGCGCATATCCTGGATACGGTGCGACATTTCCTTAACCTCGCATTTCCACTGCTCGGTGAGTTCAGGATCGCAGAGGATCTCGCTGGCCAGACGGGCGCCATGGATCGGTGGATTAGAGTACATTGGCCGAATGAGTATAAGAAGTTGCGAACGTACCTTTGCCGCTGTTTCTTTAGTGTCAGTTACAATCGTAAGCGCGCCAATACGTTCTCCATAGAGGCCCATGTTTTTCGCAAAGCTTTGAGAGATTATAATTTCGTTCCCATCCTTGATAAACCTGCGTAATGAATATGCATCTCTATCAAAGTCGCCGGATGCAAAGCCTTGGTAGGCCATATCAAAATAGGCGATGAGGTTGCGTTCCTTGCACAACTTAGATAATTCTTTCCATTGCTCCTTCGAAGGATCCACACCGGTAGGGTTATGGGCGCATGCATGGAATAATACCACTGAGCATTTTGGTATTTTCTACAATACATAAATTCAACATATAGTTTACTAAAGTGTACCGATAATTTGTATTAACTTACGCATAAATCAGCTAAACATCCTTTAAAATCAAATGAAATGCATTCTGGGTCATAATACTTGTATTTGCATACTTCCAATCCTGGTTGTTTAAAAACATTATGATGGTTAGGCCAAGTTGGTGTGGAAACGTGAATAGCTTTTACAGGCGCAAACTGACTGAGAAATTGAGCACCAACTCTAAGTGATCCAGTTCCTGAGATGGTTTGAACTGTTGTATATCGTTTACAGGCAAGTACTTCACTGTCTGATCCCAGCGCCAACTCAGCAGCCACTTTACAGAAATCAGGCGGGCCACCGATAGGACAATACTCATGGTTCATTCTTGCTTTGAAGATCCTCTCCTCAGCTTTTCTGACGACTGGCAGTACATATGGCTTGCCATGGTCATCTCTGTAGGCACCAACGCCCAAATTGCATTTCTTCTCACTCGTGTCTTTCTTGAAAGCTTCAGTAAGACCTAAAATACCATCTGGCGGTCCCATTTCCACATCGGACCATATTGAAGACATACTACATGGACGAATAATTTAGGACGAATAATAAGAGGTTACAACTGTAAACTTGGGCTGAAGCGCAAAACATGCTAATACTTACCATACTTTATTGTAAGATACCAGACGCTTAAACAAGAACGATAAAAGTGAACTTCGTGCAGCTAATGCCATCGTTGCAACGAAATTTGATACCAATATAACTATCCAGAACCTTGCTTTACTAATGCCGGTGCACGAATACGCTAGTTGGAAGCGTGTGACTGAGAGTCTGCGTTAACCTTGAGGAGCAATTTGAACTCAAATGGGTTGTAAGCGCCGTTTATGTGCTTATGCTTTTAAATTTCTCTAATATCAGGCTTGAAATAACCGAAACTGGACTCCAATGATCTACACAGCTTTATCAGTGACCCTTCTGATGTGGCATTGATAAATGCGCGATTTGAATAATTTTTTACGAAGAATTTTTATTAAGATTATGCCGAATAAGAAGTGGATGAATAAAATTAATATTTGATCATTTGATTGACATTTTGTTTTATGACATACTTATAATTTAACTTATTCCATTGTTGTAATGGTTTTTGTTTTGTCTCTAGTTCATACCAGTTCATACGTACAATATTATTCTTTGACACATTATCTATAGCAAATTATGTTATTATGTTTTTGTTTATCATAATAAAGTAATTGAATTGACAAAATCACTCACAAACAAATCCGGATTTATTCAGTTTACTACGGAGATTTATTGCTAATTGAGCAAAGCGTGTCACGACTTACGCAGATAGCATTATCATAATGTTGCAACAACATATAACGCAGTCACAATACTTTACTAAAAATACGTCATAACACTGAACTCCAATAACAGATAACAATTTGAAACCAACTAAAAATATTATATTGTTGCTGATTTCTTGCAAATGTTTACCTCAGGTACGCAACAAATGAAGAGAAATAATAAATGCGTATATTAGTTATATATTAACAATATCAATAAAGTACAACAACTACCTTCATAAAATATTGGTTAATATATATCTATATATAAATGTTCCAAGACGACATGTTCTGAAGCAAAGAAAACAATTATTTTAAAAATGAAAAGATATTTATTTACGTATGTCAAATATTAACAAAATTACATGATTAACAAAAGTAAATTTAGCCGTACTGATAACAGACAAAATAAATATTCCAGGGGAACAACGATTCAAAAGGAAAGATCGTATTAAATCAAAGACGGCTGAATCTTTATACCTTCATCACTCTCTTCACCGTCCAACTTTTGTTTCTTTGACAAGGAGTCCTCGGCCTCCAAGGGTCGTTTGATCGGTACTGTTTCGCTCTGATCTCCCGCTTCTTCCTCAATTAACTTTTTAAAAGCTTCAAACTTGGCTTTATCTTGAAGCAAACTACCCTCTTCCTCCATCTTTACGTCTTCTTTCTCAGTACCTTCTTCAGCGCCTTGCATCACCGATTCAACCTTCGTATCATTCGCTTGTGCGGATAAGTCAATTTTCATTATCTCCCTGAGAGCCATTGTAGCATAACAACACGATTTTAGTTTGAAACTGACAATCACTGCCTTGTGTTTTCCTTCGGGGTCATCCTGAGGCTCCTTATGTCCTAAGATTTCTTCGAAATCTGAACGAATCAAGCAGGCCTTAGGATCATTGTAGCGGATGGTTTTCCACTCCATGTCCTCGGCGCGTTCAACAATTTTACGGTAGGTGCCGCTCAATGTGTATGTTTTTACACGCTGTTTTGGCATCTCCAACTCAAGCTCATGAGCTTCGAGAAGTTCTTTGTAGTAGTCCTTCAATGAATTCTCAGGATACATTATATCATATCCTGGCAGAGGAAGAACTATATCAAAAATTGTATATGAACTGATATCACATTCCGTTAGAACTTTTACAAGCTGTTTCTTATCCGTTGATTCTTCTTGTTCTTTAACGTCGTCTTCTGTTTCAGCATCTTTGTCAGTCTTTATACCATCTAGTAGACATTCTTCTATTAGTGGTATTTCACTAGTTAGTACCAAATCACCTACAATAGGTTTTAGTCCAAATTCCTTGATACGTTTCGAAACTACTTGATTCCAAATATAACTTTGAAAAGAGTGAATGTAGAGAAGTCTCATGTTTCTAGGTATCTATTTAAATAAATTCCTTATTCATTCATTGTTAATAATTAAAATAACTAAGTATGTACATACCGATTCCAGGGCAGTCACAAAATCATTTTTGCCAGACATTGCCAACCCCTCAATCAATTTCGCTTCATGCGACTCGTGCCTAGAAATTTCTTTCACCGCTTTCTCAGCATCCTGAGTTTCTTGGTAAATTTTCTTTGCTTTGGTGATATCCCAGTTTGGATTATCGTAACTCCTTGGTTTTAGTATCAAATTACAAGCTTCTTTAAAATTACCCTGTAAAAGCTTGGCGCCGATATGATGCGTGGGAATTTCCCTATCGTTACCGAAACGTTGCATGCCGTAGTAATTAATAAACCCTGTCTCTTTAACGTGGTTTATCATTTGAGAAACTACCTCATCTTCTGCGGTCACTTCTTTTATCGCAATTCGGAAAAGGTTACCTTGCAATTGACCTAACTTTAAAGGTGCGTCTTTAAAAGTAATGTTCCCTATCTTAATATGTCTCAGACGTTTTATCCCGAATAGTAACTTCTTAGGATCAGTTTTCTTACAACTAACCCATTGGGTTGTCTTGCCCCGTTTGTCTTTCACCCCAGCATAATTAAAATTGCCGCTGTTAAATCTAACAACTCCACTAAGGCCCATGATTGCGTTCAGGGTATCGATTCCTTCCTTATACATAAGAAAATGGGTATAGATTGGTAGATCACTAGGCCACTCATTCCGGTTGTCTCTGTCTTAAAAAATAAACAAACCTATTTTATATCGATATCAAGATAAGAAATTATATTAACTTACTGTTGTGATTCGCTTTTTTGATCTCTATAAACTTTTTCTCTCCTTCTTCAATCGTATTACTTACAACTTTGTTCCTGTAGATTTGCTTAACAGTTTTATGAATTAGTGCTCTAACTTCTTTGTCCTCTGGGCAGTCTATTCGTACTGACTTTCCCTCATCCTTATTCTCCATCATAGTATATATCTCATTCCATTGTTCTGCAGAAATTTCAGCAATTGGTGATTCTTTAGAAGGCTCAACCCTTGTGACTTGAAATTCTTTGGGTACTTGAGTATCTGTCAACTTCGCAACGTTTCCTTGCAAGTCGATTTCATTCACGTGAAAGTCTGAAAAACGACTTTTCACCAATCCATTGAATCCTGGCAAATCACTGAGAAATTCAGATATTCCAACATCATTTTCAGCAAGAACTACTGGCCTAGGCCCATGAAAAATTTTCTTGTTTCCATGGGAATTATTATCGTTGAAGTTGCGACGATTCCCGTGGAAATTGCGGTTACCACCCCGACCACGGCCGCGTCCACCTTTGCGGAAGTGTCCACGTTTTGACATATTTATCTAAATGTACAACACAGTTTCTGCACACTAAATAACAATATGGAAATGTATCAATGTACAGTATGCTAATGCTTTAAAAGAAGGAAACACTTTGAACTGGAAAAGTTCAGTGGTTCAGCTGCAGCATGCACCGCACAAAGGGACCATATGAAATTTTTAGGTTAAAACTGATTGTAAAATCTATGCAACTAACATTACAAACAGTTTTTGAAAATGTATATGTACATAAGTAAATAAGACTAAATAGTTTATAACTTTAATACTTTTTTATTATTAATATTTATTTTTATAAACTTTAAACATTAAAAATAAAATATTGTAAATTACAGATTTATTACACTAAATGATAATAAAACAAATAACAGCTATTTATTTTAATACATATGGGCAAATAAGTTACAAAAATTAAACTTTTCATATCGTAAAATTGAAACTCCAGTAGTGTTTACTTGTTTAATTATAATGTAATAGCGTTGAATAAAAAAAAGTAGAAAACATTCGCAACTAGCTATGATGATCAACTGCCACAACGTTAAATATTGCATATTATTCATGCAGAACACAACTGCCTTTGTCAGTTTAAAAACAATGAAGACATGAGTAAAATCGTAATTCAAATGCAAATAAAATCAGTATTATTATTATAATCTATATATTAATATAATCGGTTCGGTGGCATTGTAAATGTTGTATATAGTTTTCGAACATTTATGAACTTTGGTATTAATGTCAAGAGTTTTGGTATAATTTTAACACAATCTGAGGTAGAAGGAATGCACTTTTGCAATATTTGCGCTTATCACTGTCGTGCAGTGGCATAATTATTACACAACTCTCTCTTCTTTAAATAAACCTGCGAATTCGCAAAATGGCCAAGTTTCACGCATTAGGCCGCCAGGCACGAAGCAATTAGAGATTTGCTAACGCACGTAATACGTAAATATTTCCCAAGTAAATGTAATTCTTCCGCGAGCCATTATCGTTAAGCGGTATCGATGATTCGTAAACCCATTTGCGGCTAATGTAAACCGAAATTTCGAGAGTAAGTGGCCCACGTGAGGAAGTCGCCGCGCGATAGTCGTACGCGTCCGGCAAGGTCAAAGAAAGTGGTTTTGTTTACATGACTTCGCTGCGCGACGTATTCATGCGGCGTAGCGCACGCTGAAGACGCTCGTGATATGGTAAACTAAATTGATTTCAGTTCTTGCTTAGCACTCTGGCAAGAGAGAAAGTGGCATAGAAATTTTTGCGACACGCGACACCCGCCATGTGCATTGGCCACGATGACATCAGCTTGCGATTAGGGTGCGAGTTCCAGGGTCAAACTATGTAATTACCATTAGAAGCTAGCCGAAATTTGCCATTGTCATGCCGGTTTTTAATTGTCCATAGAACCGCTTTCACTCACCCATTCCTATGCGTAGCGTCTTAAGTTGCTGTGACTGACTTGGCTTAAGCGCCGAAGGTACGAAGAATCATTAGAGTTCAAGGTGAGATACCTATCCGTATCTATACTATAATTACATGTTTGCGCTGCGCTTGTATGCTCTTCTCTTTCTTCGGCCGGGCGCGGGCCCCACCTTCGTATAAATACCTGAAGGTGCTCTTCAGGTGCACACACTCGATCCGACCGAGTTAGCGTGCTGAACTCACTCACATCACGATGAAGACGGTCCTCTTCGTTGCTGCAATCGCCGTTATCGGCATTGCCTCCGCGCAATTCCCAGGCGGGCGCATTCTTGAGCCGCCAGTGCCTGCTCTCTGCGCTCAGAGATCCATTCATGAACGCACCCCTGATGGTAAGTTTTAAAAACCCACATAAATCTAAATGATTATAAATTAATTTTCCTTATTTCTTTGTCACATTAGGCAAGGGATATCTCTTCAGCTGGAGAGAACCCGCACTGAAGGGCGTCGAAGAAGATTGGCTCGGTGGCCGCAACTACTGCAGACAACGTTGCATGGACTTGGTTTCTTTGGAAACTTCCGCCGAGAACGAATGGATCAAGCAAAGGATCGTCCAAGATAATGTTAAATACATCTGGACTTCAGGCCGTCTCTGCGACTTCAAGGGATGTGACCGCCCAGATTTGCAACCGCTGTCGATCAACGGCTGGTTCTGGACTGCTGTGCTCCAGAAACTCGCACCCACCACCAACCGCCAACAAAACGACTGGTCTGAGAGCGGCGGCATCGGCAAACCTCAGCCTGATAACCGCGAGGCTCAACAGGGCGGCGCTACCGAAAACTGCTTGGCTGTCTTGAATCAGTTCTACAAGGATGGCGTCAACTGGCATGACGTTGCCTGCCACCACCGCAAGTCTTTCGTCTGCGAGGAGAACGAAGATCTCCTCAAGTACGTCCGCTACACCAACCCCGAACTGCGGGTGTAGGTTCAGCCCGAACACGCATTGAAATCGCTACCAAATTCTAGAATGCTATACGACTGATCAAACATATACTGCGTACACCTACACTTAAACGATTATTTATTATAGTGTTATTTGTATTGCAAGAGTTGAAGATTTAATTGTACAAAAATAAATAACATTTAACGACTGATGCTGCGCCTCTTGGATTCCTAATGATATTTGCCTATTCAACTATTAATCCGCAAAATGTTAGTTACGCAAGCGTAATAGAGATATCTGCGCCGTGTCAAGGTCACAATCGCGAAACAATTGCAATTAACATTAGTATGTTTCATTGAACTTTTTCTACCATCCAATATAAGACAATAGCAACCTCATTAAGTATAGTGTTTGGCTTTCACTTTAGTGAAAACAATCATACATCAAAAACACAATAAATTTATTTCTTTCCTTCTACCATTATAATATGATACCCAAATTTTGTTTTAACAGGAGGGTCTGTATAAACAGGATTGCCTAATGAAGATACTGGTAGTGCAAAGGCTGCATCTTGGAAAGGTCCCACCATCGATCCTCTAATCATCCACCCTAAGTCACCCCCAGATCTGGCCTTGTCCTCACTGTATGTAGCCGCAACTTCATTAAATTTCTGCCCAGCTTTCAACTTCTCCAACGCCTCAAGGCATTTACTTTGCTTTTCGCATAAAATATGCCGCACTTTAACCGCATTACCCCCTTTTTTCTCCTTACTACCTACAAAAGAAGCTCTTCACTTATGAAAGTTGCTCAGAAAACTTCTTTCACTGACTTACCTTTTTCAGCAGCGTCTTCACTTTTGCCACCTTTAGCTGGTTTTGCTGCGCCCTTCTTCGGTGGCATTTTAAGTAAACTTTTTAAATAAGTAGTAACAAATTAAAAACAAAATGACAAAATTACACTATTTCAGGTTAAGGTGCGCAAAACAAGTTGCATATAGCTATGCCAATAAGTAATACGCAAGCGCATTACGCGCCTGCCTTTTTGGTGAATCAAGTAAGATGGCTGCTGCAGCTAAAAGTAAATAATTTTTTTATTAGTTTTCGGCATTTAGTAATATAATATGATTGTTATTTAATGTTTGGTTGGTAAAAGTGGCACGTTTGTGGCTAAGCTTTTATTTTAGTGCTGTGGCATGTAGCGGTAAGTTGCAATTTGTTGAATGAATAAATAATCTATTCTTTGGACCTGATAAATCGGTATCAACTGACAATTGTTGCTGTTTATGAGTTTGTTCATTGCTCTGATTTTTCGTAATGTTAATCAGCTATTAGTACTGGGTGTTCTCGGCTGATGTGCAATGTTCAGTCTCCAAATGGAGTGTGGTGGTTATCATTGGAATGCAGGTAGTTTACTAATTGAGCTAATCATGTAAAAAAACTGCATTATCATGGCTTAGTTGCAATTAATGATTATGTGAGAACGGGCCGGGCCTTCCAACGAAATTGAGCAGTTAGAAAACTTGTGTGAATCCTGTACTGAACAAATATTTACATACATGTGAAGCTGCATTGGTTATGAGTAACTAACATGATTCTAATGCTTGATATATTTGCTTTCTTGCAGATAATTTTCGGCTAAATCTATTTTTGTTGTAATTAGACGCGTATGATAGGAGTGGCCGCATCTCCGATGTATAATAATTACACGCAAATGGAGAAAATAAACGACGAGGACCGGCGGCGGCGGTTGCGTGCTCTTGAGGACCGCATCCAGGATCCGCGAAGCATTGGGAACATAGACTCGTTGCTGGACACAGTGCAAGCTCTCTACACCGATTGTGATCATCCCAGCATCAGGAAGCTCAAGAATGTGGAGGTTTACACGAATCGATGTACGTGCATATTTCTAGTTTGCGTAAATACGTAGTTAAATCGGCGCGCCGGTAAAAATAGCTTCGTTTCTATTCTAGACGACGCATTCGCTTCGGACATCATCAACCTGCGTATGAAGACCGATGACTACGAGCATATCAAGGTGATCGGACGCGGAGCCTTCGGGAAAGTGCAGCTGGTGCGGCACAAAAGCACCGGTAAAGTGTATGCGATGAAACGACTGAGCAAGGCTGATTTGATCAAGCGATCTGATTCTGCATTCTTCTGGGAGGAGCGTCATATCATGGCACACGCGCGGTCTGAGTGGATCGTTCAGCTGCACTTTGCTTTTCAGGATGCCAAGAACCTATACATGGTGATGGATTACATGCCGGGCGGCGATATTGTTAACCTAATGTCCAACTACGAAATCCCTGAGAAGTGGGCTAAGTTCTACACAATGGAGGTGGTCCTAGCACTCGATGTCATCCACACAATGGGGTTTGTTCATCGGGATGTTAAGCCTGACAATATGCTTCTGGATAAACACGGTCATCTGAAGTTGGCGGACTTTGGCACGTGTATGCGCATGGACGAAGATGGGCTTGTGCGTTCGACGAACGTCGTCGGGACGCCAGATTACATCTCTCCCGAAGTGCTGCAGAGCCACGGCAAGGGCATCTACGGTCGCGAGTGTGATTGGTGGTCGGTGGGCATCTTTGTCTACGAGATGCTCGTGGGCGAGACGCCTTTCTATGCGGACAGTTTGTTAGGAACTTACAATAAAATTATGTACCACGAAAACAACTTGACGTTTCCGCCGGAAGTTGAGATATCAAAGGATGCCAAGTCGTTGATACAAGGACTCTTGTGTGATAGAACCAAGCGCTTAGGTACCAACTTGCTTTAATTTGCTATTTACAGTAGAAAACTAAGGTTTGTTATTGATTTTTTAGGACGAAATAACGTGGACGAGATCAAAAATCATCCATTCTTTGTGAATGATCAGTGGACATTTGAGAATTTACGCGATTCCGTGCCGCCTGTTGTGCCAGAGCTCAGTGGGGATGACGATACGAGCAACTTCGATGACTATGAAAAGGATGAAAGCCCCGAGGAAGTTTTTCCAGTTCCGAACACATTTGTCGGGAATCACTTGCCGTTTATTGGCTTCACTTACGCATCGGACTACCAGTTGCTCTCTGTCAATATGAAGTCAGACGCCGTGGATGCGAATCATATTACAAATGATGTGCAGCTGCAAAAACTTGAAGCTCAATTAGACGAAGAACGGCAGAATAATCAATTTTTAGAAGAGAAACAACATATCCTTATTGCTCAAATCGACAATCTAGCACAGCGTGAATCTGAAATTCGCGATTCGGAGGCGGCACGGTACGAGAAAGAGCTCAAAATGCTCGAGCACGCTCGCAAAGAACTGGTGCGCAAGGCTGATAATGAAGCCGAGTTGCGCAAGAAGACCGAGAAACTGCTCGCTGACTTCAAGAAGCGTCTGGAAAATGAGCAAAGTAAGCGGATGCGCGAGATGAATAGCAATCAGCAGCACAACGAAAAGATTAGCTCACTGGAGAAACAAATTAATGAGTTCCAGGATAAGTTGAAGTCTGAAACAGAAAATTGTCAGCGGCTGCGTAAGCAGGCCGCAGAACTCACTATGGCCAAGAGTACTTCCGAGCAGTTGGCTGCAGATTATCAGGCTCTGTTACAGAATGTGCAATTGCAGAGGGACAATTTACAGACAGAAGTCACTGCATTGCAAGGGCAGCTCACTCAGGAGAAGAACTCGCGCTCTCTTGCCAGCGATCAGCAGACGGTGCTTGAGAACAAAGTCCAGGGTCTGAACGCTGAAATAGAGCGGTTTAGAAGCAGAGAGAATATGATATCATTGGACAACCAACAACTCACCGAACGCATCTCTTCGTTGGAAAAGGAATGCGCGAGTCTGAAACTTGAGGTGAAGACCTCGCAGAATAGGTATCAACAAGAGGTAAAGGCGCACGAGGAAACAACGAAGAGCAAAATGATGAACAAAGAAGAAGCAAATTTGGAAGTTGTCAAAGGTAAGTCACATTACTATCGCAATCCTAAATTAATATTACTACTAATGTAACTCGATTTGAACGAAAATAGTTCTCGTGGAAAAAATAACATTAGGTATTATTGCTTACTAATAAATTTATAATTATTTTCTATATTTCAATAAGCTGTGTCTGTTCGTAGCACTGCAAACGAAGCTCAACGAAGAAAAGTGCGCTCGACAGCAAGCCGACTTGAACTCTCAAGAGAAAGAACGCCAAATTTCGATGCTCTCTGTAGACTACCGACAAATTCAACAGCGTCTTCAGAAACTCGAGGGCGAACACCGGCAAGAAGTCGAAAAGGTTAAAGCTCTCCAAAGTCAAATCGAGCAAGAGCTGTCAAAGAAATCTTCGCTACAAAACGAACTCGGCTCAGCGCTCGCCGATACTGCACAGTTGCGCGCCAAAGAGACACAACATCTCAAACAAATTGCCAATCTCCAAGAAGCCAAGAAAGCTGTAGAGGAAGAGCTATATAAACTTAAACGGGAATGGTCAATCGAGCAGTTCCAGATTAAAGAACTTCAAGATAATCTTGAGACCGAGCAGTATTTCTCTACATTGTATAAGACACAGACCCAAGAATTGAAGGAGGAACTTGAGGAGAAGCAGCGATTGGAGAAGGAGTACGAGGAAGAGCGTAGTTCTTTGAAGTTGCAGTGCCAGCTTGCGATTGCAAGAGCTGATTCGGAAACATTAGCGCGTTCCATCGCTGAAGAAACTGTCGCTGATCTGGAGAAAGAGAAGACCATGAAAGAATTGGAGCTGAAGGATTTGCAAGCAAAACATCGTAATGAATTGAATTCCAAAGATGTGGCTATCAGTACTGCGAAGGATCGTGAGCAAGACTTGAAGAAGTCGAACGAGCAATTGAACAAGGAGAAGGACGAATTGAATCAGCGCGTGGTGAAACTACAAGAGGACTTAAAGAAGATCGAGGATAACAGTGAGGAGATTAAAAAATTGCAGATAAAGTTGCATAATGAGTCCATGCTCAAACATCAAGCGGTGAACAAACTGCACGAGATTATATATAGAAAGGACTTTAGCAAGGATACTAAGAGCAAGACCAAGGTATCTTCTTCGGCTGATCTTCGGCGCAAGGAGAAGGATCTTAAAAAGCTACAGCAAGAGATGACACAAGAGAAGGAGAAGTTTGTGTCACAGTACTCGCAGCAGTTGAAGACGATACAAGAGTTGCAGAACTTATTACATGACGAGTCTTTGAGCAAGCAACGCTTGCAGATGGAGCTAGACAGCAAGGATGCGGAAATCGAACAGCTGACTTTGAAATTAACGTCATTTAACAGTGAAACTGCGTCATTAAGTTCGGCAGATGAAGATATTAATATTGATGCCATGTTTGAGGGTTGGTTGTCGATACCCAACAAGCAGAACATTCGTCGATATGGTTGGAAGAAACAATTCGTCGTCGTTTCGAGTAAAAAAGTTATATTTTATAACTCCGAGAGTGATAAACAAAATACTGACCCGGTTATTGTATTAGATTTATGGTAAGAGTTAATGTAGAAAAACTATTTTGTGGTTAACTTCATTATTTTATTGAATTTTAGCAAAGTATTTCATGTACGGTCAGTAACACAAGGCGATGTAATTCGCGCAGACTCCAAGGATATTCCTCGCATCTTCCAGTTGTTGTACGCAGGTGAAGGCGAAGCGCGCAAAACCGACGAGCAGGGCAACTCCCTGGATATCAGTTCAATTAAAGGCGACGACAAGCCAGGCGCGATATCACACAAAGGTCATGAATTCCTGCACATCAACTACCACATGCCGACGACCTGCGAAGTCTGTCCAAAGCCCATCTGGCATATGTTCCGACCACCTCCAGCTTTAGAATGCAGACGTAAGAGCTTTTCTTCTTCTTGATATACAGTTTGGTGGAATAAACATTTAAATTTGTTTGCAGGATGTCGGGTGAAAATTCACAAAGATCATTTAGACCGAAAGGAGGACGTCGCGCCGTGCAAACTGCATTATGATCCTAGTTATGCCAAAGAACTTTTATTATTAGCACCGTCAGTGGAGGAACAGAAGTTGTGGGTGAATAGACTTAGTAAAAAAATTCAGAAGTGCGGCTACAAAGCGAATAACTCCAATGCCATAGACTCAGCGAAAGTCTCACCAAGGTAATGTCCGCTTTTAAGTAGATACCGAGCTTTCTGCTTTGCTACAGAGTTTACTTTATTTATTACGAGTTACTCCATTTGTGAATATTATTTATAATGATGCAACGCTTTCATTTTGTTTTTCCTGCATTTGCATGTGTGTTCGGAATTGTGGCTTTTGCATAATAGTATATTAAAGTGAGAACACATTTTGAGTTTTTGTGAACTTTTGCTGCACCGCATGTATACTTTTTCGGTATTTGTGTCTGTTGCTTAGACTTAGCTATGTAGTGTTTCGTTTTCTGTATTATTGGCCGGTGATAAGAGTTTTAAATTAATATTATATTTACATCCTGATAGGGAATCTACCAGATTATCACTAAAGCCATACATGAACGTGCAGCAGCGATCCGCTACTTTGCCGGCCAATTCATCGATGAATAATAAATAAAAAAATGGCGGCTATCGCTTCGGATGCTGGCCATTACGCAAATAAATTACTAGGTGATACTTATTATCTACTTGAGCTGTGAGAAGTTGTTGATGTTATGACAAAACGTTACAAATATGTACTACAAGTAAGCAAGCAGAAGCGTGAGATGAAAAATACTGCTCAAATATGCCTTAAATACTTAAAAACTAATCAATTTTACTTACATACAATTGAAAACATTCGAGGGCAAAAAGTTTAACTTACAACTCATTGACAGTAGAAAGTTGCTAGACTGCAGTATTTAAAAGTTATTGTTAGTGATAGGCGTAACGAAACAAATCAAAAACCAACTAATAAATACAAAGTATGTAGGTGGTTAGTGGTGGTTCAAATGCGACATCGAATTAAGAAACGTTGTACCTCAAGTAGTCTTTCTTCAATTGGGCATGCGTAGTCGCTCAATTGAAGCGAACATTCCGTTAATTTAAACTACAGCCTAAACCTATGAATGACGAATCGAATTGTTGTTGATTGTGTACAAATTCTTTATGCTATCATTTGATTTCGTATGTTTTTTCGTTTTGATGATTATCGGTAGAGGAGTAAAACGACTCAAGCGACTAATATACAAGCCTAAAACCTAATCAGTGATCGAGCTGTGTACATTATACGATTGCGTGCCTTAAGTGATATACTAGATAACGAACGACATGACTAATACATGTTAATAATTCGCTGTTAAGAGATTGGCATGATTGCTACACAATTTCTTGGACTTGCAACTATTCGACTGTAATACTTTGCTAAGAACGGGGGATAAAACAATCAGACGACTGTAAATATTTTATGATTATTAAACAAGTGCATTTCACAATTGTTCACATTTCCTTTCGGATTCCTTTAGATTTTACCTTGCTTCCTATCTCTTGCCCAGCACCGAGTCTAAGCTTGCGAATGGCGAGTTAAATTAACTTAAAATAAGCCGACTTTCTTCTTTAGTTCTTGCTGTTTCCATCGTGGAAGCGCTTCGAATTCTTTGTATTGCATTTTGAATACGTACACAAAGTCATCGTGAGTTAAATGTAGTTCTTTTACTAGAGGATCCACTCGAGCCGGCAGTTTATCTGACGGTCCTTTGAGTACACTGATCGGATACTTGTCGTATTTGTCGAAGACACTTTCTTGGACGTGTATCGTTGACTTTTTTACCTTTCGAGGTGCACCACCCTGCAATGCGTGCCTAATTTCTTCAAACTGTTTGTAGTCTTTCCAGAATTTATTATTCCAATTCGAAAAGAATCCTGTAAATGTCGGTAGTTCGTGGTGTTGTCGAAGGATAACAATGGCAGTGTTTGGGTCTTTGCCTGACGGATCCATCCTGATATATTCTTTGGCGAAATTCTCGCAGTTCTGCACGCTTATTTTTGCACAAAGTTTTCCAACCCATATAAAAACTGTTTCATGCGCATCTAGGAGCATTACATCCTCAGGAATCAGATCTGACTGGTTGAAGTTAAATATTTCGTCTGCTTTGAAGCAGCTGCTCTTCGTTGAGCAGTGGAAGAGACGCACCGGTTTTCGATATGCATAATCAGTCATTATCTTTGACGTAGCATACAGACTCTTACCGCCAAGGAGATCCCAGAATTCTTTGGTCTCTTTGCCTTCAAGAATGATCTCGAAGTCGCGGCCGGTAAAATGCTTTGCCATCTCACGCTGATCACCGGTGGAGGCGCTGCCACACCAAATGTAATAATGGCGTGCTTTTTTCAATACAAAACAATAATTAGAATTGAGTGATGTAGATTTATACGCCACTTGAGTAGCTTTGCTACTATACGATGAAGAGCCTTCCACTTGGAGAAGGTAGTTTGATGGGTGTTTCATATTACGTCCACTTTCTATCAGTTAAGAACAAGAAAAATATTACAAACTAATCAAACCAGTAAACTGTAAATATTGTACCATCGTAGTCGGTGCCGCAGCCCTTATAAATTATCATTTTGCCCTTGAAAAGTTGAAGTAATTGCGCAGGTTCCTTGCCTTGACATACGCGTATTTGAACCCCGGTATTTTCCAACTGACTGTCCAGTTCAATCATTTTTGCTTCAGCGCTGTCTATTTCCTTCTTATTGGCTTGGGCACCCTAGAAAGAAACTTTTATAATTGATGTTCAATACAATCTTTAATTAATTTACAATCCAATAGAAAACAATGTTCCGATTAACGGTGCTTTCGTAGTTGTACCAGATAATGTAACAATCGCCGGCGAAAAACTGTCCGTGTTTCTCTTTTGCAATCTCAATGGCATCGTCGTTCATAACGCGCCATACTTTTACCTGGCCGGAACCATCGTCGACAAGTTGTGTTTCCGCCGCCAAAGCAGGTCGTTCCTCCATGGTGAGCGCGTCAAACTTCGTTATCGCGCGCTTACCCACTGCAACCGTGTTCGCATTCGTCTTAGCGCCAGAATCGTCCTTCCAGTGGTGAAAAAGCATTTTGAACTCGAGCGACTCGGCGCCGTCGACCACACGCGTCACGTTCGTGTTGTTCGGATATTTCTTCTTCTTGACGAAACCGCGAGCGTTCCTCATCGCCTCCACACGTTCTTTCTCGCTGGCTTTCTTACCCACCCACACCCAGATCCCATTGATGCCATTATCAATGATGAATACATCCTGTGAAAGACCGCACACTTAATTATGACAAATTAAGAAACCTACTAGAAGAAAAAACCTACTTCACTATCCAAATCTGCTTGATTCAAAGGCCCTGCCTTGATCTCCGTGACACGATATTTTCCGTTGTTGTCCGAACAGCGATACAGCTTTAAATGTGCTCGCTGTTGTTTATCGCATTCGGGAAAATCAGAGTCCGGAGGCATGACATGCCTCTTATCCAACGGCAAATAATTTTGCAGATCCATTTTATCATCGGAGGACAAGGTCTGTTCGTAGCCATCTTCAATGAAGGTGATCTTCTCAATTCCAGTCTCGCTTTTAAGAGTCTGAGCAACTTTTGCACTGTGAAGTTTTTCCATTGAAGAAGCTGCTCGGCCAAGCCAGATAAAAATGGTTGAATTTGTTTGTATAATAAAAACATCGCCGCTGGTAAAATGCGTCCAAGAGATGCTTGGAAGTTGGGTAAGGATTGGTACACGACTGCCCTTTACTTTGTACATTTTAGCCGCCGATACTTTCGGCGTTATTTCCTTTAGAGAGTGTTTAAGGATTCTGATTGCAAGAGAAGATAACTAAATAGTTAAATATTCATTGTTTTATGAGTTAAGAAAATACCTAATGCCATTGCGGAAGTAGCTCTTGAAGCGTGGACTTTCATTGCCTTGCGTCTCGCGGTGTTGAATTGCATTTCCGCCTAGATACCCATCCAGCTCGACGGTTTTGTACGCCGCGACGCCACTCTTATCTGCGGTCGTGCATGCACCGAGCCAGAAATGAATGTGAATTTCCGTTTGGCTTTTCACCTCCCGCGCCTGCAATTTGAACGAAAGTACATACCTACACGTATTTGAAACAATTGAAGGTCAACGCAATTAGAATGTTCAATAAATCACACGCTTGTTACTGGTGATTGTTTCCTGTTCGAATTCAATGTTTGGAGAGAAAATTATCAAAGCACTTAAATTGTTAGCTATTATTACCACAGTGTCGATGTTCGCAGGAGTGCCGGCTACGGACGAAGCGTAAATAATATAGGATTCCGTGTCGAAGAATGTGCCGCAGGAATCCTTCGGCATCGTGATCACGCTCATGTTTTCCACGCGCCACACGTAAAAACCGGTGCAGTTCTTTGCCAATTTGCGAAAGGCCGCTTCGACGTTTCCGCCTGTAGTTCCGTTTGCAAATCCATCGCTTTCATCCTAACAACATTTTTAAATATTAAAGGTTTATATATATAAAGATTTATACCTAAAGATACATTTAAATTCAATTATAGTATTTGCATCTCTTTTTATCACATGCAAATAATATAGGCAACTTCTAAGAAAGTGTGTATCAATTATATACATTTGTACGCAAATTCAAACAATTAACTAAACTTATTATAATTTAAAAATTAACAATAATAGTAAAATTACTTTGGTACGTACGTAATCCAACTGTTGTAATTCAAACACGTGCATTTTGCACAACAATTAAAAACGTTCCGGTAGCAAATTATTATTAAATTCTCATTGAATTAACTTGAAAACAATTACAAGTATTAAGTGAAATGTGTTGGCCGAGGTAATCTTGCCATCAGTCAGACATCCATCACACACGACACCCAAGAAGAGACTAACGCGGATAAATTGAAACCATCGCGCACACGACGTCTTGTATATGTGCGCTCCCTGCAAGAATCCGCGCTGGAAAGCGCAAAGAGTGCTTGCGCGAGACTTAGCAGTACATACATACATACTTGTATTCAGGTAAGCTGGAAATCATAATCATCAGCACTGCAGCCGCGCAGAAAAAGAGTGAGTGACCCGCGGCGCGAGGGTTAAGAGCGAACTCTCCGCCGCGAACAATAATAATAACATAAACAATAAGCATTATGCGATGAATGACCGATTGTCATGTTTCAGCTTTCCACGCCACCATCTTGTCATCCTACGCAAATCCGAATCGTGCGAGATTAATAACTGTGTGAAGAGTCGTTGAATGAATGCCTGAATGGTTTGTTTCTTCCTTCTGCACGAGATGCTAATGCATCAGGAAGTGCACGCACCGTTAGGCCTGAATGCATATTGAAATGCATCTCAATACATTGTTGTGGTTGAGTAATCGGTTAGAATTTATGATGAATAGTTTATAGAAAAGTTCATCACTATTCGCTTTTTGGGTTTCAATTTTCAGCGTAATGCGCAATATTATAGCAAGATTGAAAAAACCGTTATAAGTACATTACGCGTGACTTAGGTAAGTGCATCTATCACGCTTAAGCTACTAATGAATAAATAATCAACAAGCAGTCGTAAATTGCAAGCTGGTGGAGAAAATTTTTCCGTCGAAAAATCGTGTATGAACTTGATGATCATCTAATTACAGAGGTATTATGAGCGTGATACAGTTATTGACGTTTAATTATTCATGCTTTGTTTGCGTTGCTTCTTTTACTTATACCTACATATACTTATGTTATTTGTAAGTAAGCAGCCGCTTGATGGATAATGCATGTGCCAATTAGTTTTATTCGACTGATTTCTCACAAACATGACATGTTACTATAACTAAGATAAAATGATGCTACTTTTGAATCGGAGAATTAGTGGTCAAGATTGCATTTGAAAGGATAACATGCACAAAAATGTCTAATAGAAATGCTATAACGTAACAGTATCGCAATATCTATGGTGTACTTATTACTATTTATGAAACTCGACTAACTGTAACTTCAAATATATTCTCATGAGAAATGTACCTGAGAATGCGAATGTCGATTGAAATATGAAACCTACATACATACGTTTCATACCCATATAACTTAATTAAATGCAATTATTTTATTGTTTGTTTATGTTTAAAGTTATTAAAACGTTTGTTCTTGCCATATTAATAATTCATTTCCATATTTGCACACAATTTCACACCAAATAGGTGAGTTTAACATATATATGTAAATGTAAAAAGTTTTAATGAAAAATTTTAAATGAAAAAATGTAACAAAATGCTAGCAAGCGTAGTATTTTTGTACGCTAACAAAAACGTTCAAATGAATGACGAAAAAACGCTACCGCATTCTTCTTGTGTGGCAAACGACCTCACTCCTAATAGCCAAGAAGACAATGAACAAATAAAAACGAAACAAAAGAAGAAATATTTCTTATGCACTTAATTGATGAAAGGAACTGTCATTCTCATCTAATCTAATGGTGGGAAGACAAGCGCGACACTATTTTCAGACGATTAAGCGATAAAATTGATTAGCAAATACTGAATACTCTAAGTATAAGTGTTTTTTTAAATATAAATTTAAATTTCTTTAAAGTACTCTACCTTTTTGTAAAATGCTATGCAATAAAATTTATATATGCGTATGAAAGAAGCATGACTAATATGAATTAATATAATCTTTCTGAATTTTGATTCCATGTACAGTTTCAAAACAGAAACAAAGTACGTTTCTTCTTCAACACTAGACACCTTATGTAGGAAGAAATAAAAGCAACTTAAGCAAATACAAACTAAATTGCACTTAAGTGCAGTAGCAATGACGTAACCACGCGGTTTTGTCTTTAGTTTTAGTTTCTCTAATTTAGTTTCTTAAAATAATGAGTTAATGTTGATGTTTTAATACCATATTTAGCAATTTAATATAAAACAATATCTTTAAAGTATTACTACCTTAGCCAAGCTACTGAACAATAAATTTAAATTTACCGTTAAATTATTATTTGTGCCCAGCAAGCAAAACATTAGCAAGAATCAAGCATGTATGTGCGTTAAATAGGTTGACTTACTGCTCAGTCAGCGATTTACACACCTCTTTCATAATATAATTATTTATTGCAGAGCGATTCCTTGAACGAAGACGACCCGAAGACTATTACAGTGTTCACGCTGCCTTACAACGCGCATAAACTCACTCACTTCGGGCTAACAAGAGCCAACAATCGCACTAAGCAGCCACCGACGCGTTATGAAAAATTATGAATGCATTAGCGCAGAACGCGCTTGCTACAAGTTTGCGACGTTGAGGGAACAATCCAACACTTAGTTGAATCTTTTAAAAAAGAACTTTTAATATTATTTTGATGTACCAAAGTTATGAGATCTAGAGACCTGACCTGTTGTATGTTTAGAAAATTAATGATTATCGTTCTGTTAGGCGACCAATTGCTTCTGTTTCTTCCGCTCTTTACCGGGATGACCCAACCGGAAGCGGATCCATGCATAGCTGACTCCATTTATCTCGTTGGTTTTGTTTGTTGTGCAATACCCAACTTTATTTTTACTTTGAGCTTAATACATTATTTCTGCTTTTATGAAGTTGAGAAAAGTTATCAAACTTTCAAATATCAAAAAACCGCGCTAGATTTAAGTAAAACCATAACCTAAAATTGTTAATTACTGCCATTCATCTTGTTTACATAATTCCAGTGATATAAGATCTAAACATCTGTTTTTTAATCGAATATTCTTAACAAGCACAATGTCTATTGAGGGCCTCTCCGAAGTCGCCAAAAATAAAACCTTTGGTGGTTATCAAATGATTTACACACATCAATCTGAAGCTCTGGGATGCAAGATGAACTTCGGCATCTATCTGCCGCCACAGTACGAGTCCAATAAGCAGTTACCAGTGGTATACTTCCTTTCCGGGTTGGAATGTAACGAAACTAACTTTATTCAGAAGGCCGGTGCCCAGCGATACGCTGCTGAGCATGGATTCATCCTTGTCAATCCGGACACGTCTCCTAGGGGCTTGAACTTGCCGGGAGACTCAGATTCTTGGGACTTTGGCGTCGGGGCCAGTTTCTATGTAGATGCAACGCAAGAACCATGGAACAAACACTACAAGATGTTCACCTATATTACCTCCGAATTGATTGAACTGGTAAG
>NBZA01000334.1:202563-219409 GCA_003054995.1 Aleochara bilineata
AGAAGGAACTAGAGGCTAATACTCTAATGCGCAAGGATTTCGAGATGCGCATTGGAAAACTTCAAGGCGAACTTGACGCGAAGACCAAAGAGTTACAAAACACACGTAGTCAGTTGCAGGAGTCGAACAACGAATGCAAGAAGCAATCGGTGCTTACTCTCGAGATGCATGACTATGAGCGTTCAGTCAAGGAACTTTCCGGAAAGCTTGAGAGGAAGAACGAGCAAGTCACCAAGCTGAAGAATCAGATCGATAGCCAAAAGAGCTCGATGAATGCGATCAAGGAAACTAACCGGCTTCTCGAGGAGAGGACAAACGAGATGGAAACCGAGCTACAGGCATGTCAAATTGAAATTAAAGCTTTTAAGAAGCAAATTGTTGATTTAGAGGTTACAATCGGAGATAAAGAGAGTAAAATCGAGGAAGTTACAAATCAACTGGAGAGTGTACGTAGTGAAAATGAAGATTTATCCACGCAATTGTCGAAGATAATCAGCGAACACCAGAAGGCCAACAACTTGTTGAGAGAGGAAAAAGATCACTTCCGTAATGAGAATGTAGAATTAGAAGCACGTCTACGCGAGCTCGAGGATACTCTTAAACTGCGAACCGATGAACTAACCAGTATTAATACAGAATTCCAAAGTTACAAGGTGCGCGCCCAGAGTGTCCTTCGACAGAATCAAAACAGGGATGTTGGTCTGGAAGAGAAGCTTTCGGAGGAGGCTGCAAGCCTTAGAGCACAGATTCAAATAAATAAAGGAGAGATAGATACTCTTAAGTAAGTTTGTAGCTATTTAGAGCCTAAATTTTAGACGATTCTTGACTCATTCTTTGATTATACCATTCTAGGACGCAAGTTAAACAACTTGAAGAAGCGAATGAAAAATTGATACGTGATAAATCTACATGCGAAGCTAAACGAGTAGAACTTCAAATGGAGTACGACAATGCTATAGCTGAAATTGAAAAGCTAAACCAGAAGCAGCAACAATTAATTGAAGAACACAATGAAACTGTACGCAATCTTAAGGTATTATTGATGGTCCACATTATTTTCGTTTTATTATCCTGTATTTTCTGTATTCTTCAGTTACATACAGAAACGTTGTCGCAATGTTACCGTCAGCAGATATCTGAACAGGAAGTGCGACATAACCGAGAGATAATTGAACTTCAAAGCAAGTGCGACAAAAATACCCATTCCCAACCTGAGCTTCCCTGTCTAATGATCCCGTCCAGTGTGCGGGAAGAGGGTGAAGGTTCTGAAAGCGTTGATAGTACAAACGGTAACCAGATTCATCCTTTAGAAAAGTTACTTGGTGCTGACCAGGATCAGGAGCTTATTGCTATTAAGAAACAGCTTGCGGAGAACGAATCCCGCGTCCATCACTTGACTGCACTGCTGGCGGACACCGAACAGGACTTGGCAAAACACGTGCAGATGAATAAAGTGCTCAAGGAAGAGATTCGTAGACAGCAGCGGTCTGTTGAGCGTGAGCGACACGCTGAAAACTTGGAATACATGAAAAATGTTGTCTTTAAGGTGAGGTGATACTCGCAGAACTTTGAATTATTCACTAAATGACTTTTTCAGTTTATAACATTGAATAATGGGGATGAACGGCTGCGATTGGTGCCCGTACTCAATACAATACTGAAATTGAGTCCCGAAGAAACGAATAAGTTAAATGCGGTTGCGAAGGGTGAGAAGTCCTGGTCGAATTATCTGCCTTTGTGGTCTTCGCAAACAGGCAGTAAACCGCAATAGCTGGCAATCTTTCATATTTATAAATATATAAACACTTGTAAATATTTGAAATATGTATATTCTGAATTTAAATCAACTTAAATAAACAATCTATAGATATTAATGCTGAAATTGGATAAGTAAATAGCTTTCATGCAGTTACTTAATGGTGGGTTTAAATTTGCCGCCTCCAATGTTGGCAACATCCGACCGGCGCTGAAAATGAGTGTGCGCTGATTGGTCGCCTATTTTTGTTGTTTTCCCCTATTAGAACAAGATACCTCTAAAAACAATTTATAATAAACAAACTCGGAAATAATAATTGTCTCTAAGCTATATCTATTTTAGCAGTTCATAGGAATCATAACATTTCATCTGGTTCGTCCTGTTTGCTGAAAGGAAAATTGTACGAAGGCATCCCCCCCACTCAGCAGGCATTCCCCAACTTCCGCCGGGCAGCAGAATCTCGCCGACATTCGGTTTTCTCGCCCTCTTGCAGTGCTTTTCAAGGTAAGCGGATCGTCCCCATTTTTTCCTCCTGCTTGAATCCTTGCTGTGTTATCTTATCATATCTCTGAAATCGGTCGCATTTGCGCGTCACAAAGCATCTATCGCAGAATAAGGTAACCCGATTTAACGATTGATCTCGATATTTTAATTTTTCTGAACCGGACGATTCAGATTCTAAACCTTCAAAGTGCCGGCTTGAAATAGTGCTCGGTTAAATTTTAACGGATTGGTTTCCAACAATAGAATCATACTAAAATGTATTTTGAAATTTATTACTGCCCATATTTGCAAAAGTTCAAATATATTTTATTTTAAAATGGCAACTTGGTTATGTGGTTGCTATTAGAACATTTTCATTTAAGTAGAAGTATCTTGTGCTAGAAGGCATCGCGTTGGCCTGCGAAGTGTAGTCGCAGTAAGAACAAGAATAGCATCGCGGCATATGCATGACCTATCCTAAAATCCAATTTTAAGTCATCTCGTGCATTCAATACCCCCACACTGCTCTATGTACTAATAAGGTTTAAAGCGCGTTTTGTTTGAATAACTGCTTGACGTAGATCTACCGCCTGACAATGAGTCAATTAGTTTACTGCAATTGAATAATATGTGTTATTTTTTCATTGCACGGCGAATTGTATGTGTTACTATGTGTGCGTTCTTACTGCCCGGCCGATTATTGATTTTTCGTCTCAAGCGGCACCTACCCTAACGTAGGTGAAGTCTCCAGTGACATTTGCATTTGCTGAGTGTTGCAAGTCACTATTAACTCTCAGATTCAAATCAATCATTGATAGATTTTCACGTTGCAGGCAGCAAACGAGAAAGAGTATATAATCCGTCATCATGGGTAAAGAAAAGCTTCATATCAACATCGTGGTTATCGGTCACGTCGATTCGGGCAAATCGACCTCCACCGGTCATTTGATCTACAAATGTGGTGGCATCGACAAGCGTACGATCGAAAAGTTCGAGAAGGAAGCCCAGGAAATGGGCAAGGGCTCCTTCAAATACGCGTGGGTGTTGGACAAGTTGAAGGCCGAGCGCGAACGCGGTATCACCATTGATATTGCCCTATGGAAATTCGAAACTGCAAAGTATTATGTAACGATCATTGATGCCCCTGGACACAGAGATTTCATCAAGAACATGATCACCGGTAAGTGATACGTGACAAATTTAAGTGACGATTTGAAATATTTCCTGTGGTTTTATAGGTACTTCTCAGGCTGATTGCGCCGTATTGATTGTTGCTGCCGGTACTGGAGAATTCGAAGCCGGTATCTCCAAGAATGGGCAAACTCGTGAACATGCCCTCTTGGCCTTCACCTTGGGCGTCAAGCAATTGATTGTGGGTGTCAACAAGATGGATTCAACTGAACCCCCATACAGCGAAACTCGTTTTGAGGAAATCAAGAAGGAAGTATCCTCCTACATCAAAAAGATCGGCTACAACCCAGCAGCCGTTGCCTTCGTACCCATCTCTGGCTGGCACGGTGACAACATGCTTGAGCCATCTGATAAGATGCCCTGGTTCAAGGGGTGGGCTGTCGAGCGTAAGGAAGGCAAAGCTGAAGGCAAGTGCTTGATTGAGGCCTTGGACGCCATCTTGCCACCCTCGCGACCAACTGAGAAAGCACTGCGTTTGCCACTTCAAGATGTGTACAAAATTGGTGGCATTGGAACAGTGCCAGTAGGCCGTGTGGAAACCGGCATCTTGAAACCAGGCATGGTCGTGACCTTCGCGCCCGCCGGCTTGACCACTGAAGTCAAGTCTGTTGAAATGCACCACGAAGCTCTCCCTGAAGCCGTGCCCGGCGACAACGTCGGCTTCAACGTGAAGAACGTCTCCGTCAAGGAATTGCGTCGTGGCTTTGTTGCTGGCGATTCAAAGGCCAACCCACCACGAGGTGCTGCTGATTTCCTCGCTCAGGTTATTGTCCTCAACCACCCTGGACAGATTGCCAACGGGTACACGCCCGTACTAGATTGCCACACTGCGCACATTGCATGCAAATTCGCCGAGATCAAGGAAAAGTGTGACCGCCGTACCGGCAAGACCACCGAAGAGAACCCCAAGTCAATCAAGTCCGGTGATGCTGCCATAGTGAACTTGGTACCGTCAAAGCCCATGTGTGTGGAGTCTTTCCAGGAGTTCCCACCGTTGGGTCGCTTTGCTGTGCGTGACATGCGTCAAACTGTCGCCGTTGGTGTCATCAAATCGGTGAATTTCAAAGATACTACCGGTAAAGTAACGAAGGCCGCCGAGAAAGCCCAGAAGAAGAAATAACTAGGCATAGTCCAACTAGCTATCACCGAGGACGGCCTGGAACACTCCTCCACCAACAATACTCACCGTTTACTATTCTCTAGATGGCTTCAGCAGCATTACTTTCATCGCAAAGAGTTTAGAAGGAAAAACTACTTCGATACTACTTCAATTTCTCTTTAGGATTATTTAATATTATAATATCATCATATTTATTTTCTTGGTAAGCGAGGCGAAATGTCGCCAGAGGTAGCCAGATTTTCATTACCACGTTAACTACTTAATCGTTTATGCACATTTTTGCAAACGACAAATTCATTATATTTCGTTATCAATAATTTAAAATTCGGAATAGCGGTGCAAACAATTACCAAAGAAGAAGAAGAAGATGGAGCAAAAAAGAGTCTTGAATGTTGCCTGATTAGTGTTTAAGTTTGTGTTTGATAATCTTTTTTTATAAGCCACGACGAACATCACATAAACAACTTCTGAACAACTTGCAGTACTTACTTGTGTCTTGAAGATAGACTTGAAACAATGTTAACTACGTCTCAATAAAATTGCATCAGCAGTAAATGAATAGTAGTTTCTTAATCTTTATTTTTTCATTAATCACCACTGGCTAAATATTAACGTACATTTATTTGTTTTTTATACATCATATGGCTATGGACAGTGCTGCCATTGCCGGTAAGTTATCGACTTTTCCGCAGATTGCAAACTAACCTAAAAGTCACAACAAACATAACTTTAGCAATTTTTATTACATTTTAAGAGAAACTGAGAAAAAAAAACATGTTTTATCATGTAAGTTTATACATTTAAGTCATCAATAATATTTAAAACTTTTAAATCGTTTTAGATATCATTAGAACATGAAATTCTTTTACATCCGCAATACTTTGGTCCACAACTACTGGAAAAAGTGAAAACCAAGCTATATTCAGAAGTAGAAGGCACTTGTACTGGAAAGTAAGTAACTTCTGCATTTCTTTAACTTTTATATAATCTTAACTGTACATTTAGATATGGTTTTGTAATCGCTGTTACAACAATAGACAACATTGGAGCAGGACTAATCTTGCCGGGCCAAGGATTTGTGGTGTATCCAGTTAAATACAAAGCCATAGTCTTCCGGCCATTCAAAGGCGAAGTGCTAGATGCGGTTGTACGACAAGTTAACAAAGTTGGAATGTTTGCTGAGATTGGACCCCTGTCTTGCTTTATTTCTCATCATGTAAGCTAAACATGTTTGCAAATGTAGAAAGTTATTAAATTAGCATTAATTTTGCAGTCCATACCAGCTGAAATGGAATATTGTCCAAATGCCAGTCCACAATGCTACAGAACCAAAGACGAAGACGTCGTGATTGCTACGGATGCGGAAATCCGGTTGAAAATTGTGGGCACTCGCGTCGATGCAACTGGTATTGTAAGTTGCCTACATTACATTTAACTGTATGCCAGATTTATTGAAAACCTGCTGCTATATTATTTCAGTTTGCCATTGGGACTTTAATGGATGACTATTTAGGATTAATTAGCAATTAAATTTAACAGATTTAAGGTGTATTTTTAATGTGAAATATTTAAATAAATAATTTTCGAAATAGTTCTTTACACAATGACAAAACTGGATTTAAGAACGAGAAATAACAGACAGAAGCCAATGAACCCTATCATGCAATGGAGATACACTGCTTTAAGAGTGGTCAGGCTAGGAAATCAAATCGATGTTCTTTCACCTTTCGTATGCTGTGAACGCACATATACGCACCGAAATCCCCGTTAGATTGACACATCTTGTTCGAAAGCGTTTCTCTTGCGCCATCGCTGATTTATGTCATTGGTTTCAGGTGCATGGACAGCTTATGAATACATTCAAATGTCCCGTCTCTATGTCATTGTCCATTTCTGCTCATAACTTCAGATACAGGCGCAATACAAATTTAAGATGCCTTTACAGTTAGGCGCTTAGTCGGTCAGATCGAAGTTCAGATAAGTACCTAGTATAATAATATTTACATAAATTTATTTCAATAAACTGAATATTTAATTGGTTTCTTTCTAGATTTTATCAAGCAAAAAATGGTGAATAGGTAAACAGATTTATTTATACGCGCATTATTAGCAAGTGACAAACTTAAATTACTTACTGTGCTCTTCGCATAAATTCGGAGACACAAATTGGTTCAGATAAATGAGTTTGGAGAGTTGGCTCCATTCGCTAATATTATCCACGCATAAATATACCACCTTGGCTATACATCATCGCGTCGGGAGACCGAGACTGAATGTTGCAAATCAGAGATGATTCACGTTCGATTTGCGTCTCATTGCGCCGCGATTAAGAGATTTATTCGCGCGACAGGCACAGCCACGAAACAAGATCGGCATAGAAAGTGAATGAAAACACGCGCGGCCGCTGCTCGCTTTAGGGACTTTTCGCGAGCGCGCGACGCAAACATTCCGTCCAACGAGGCGAGGCGGCTGTTATTTATATTTAATATTCAATTAATCATATTTTACTCTTGACGAGATTCGAAACTGCTGCTTATTACGCTAGTCTAGTCATCGGGTAGATAATATTAGACAACGATTTACACGAAGCCTCGACAAGTTGACCAAAAAACCTTTTTTGAGCATAAATATTTCACTTATCAGACAGGTTTAAGTGCTACCTGTTTAACCCACGCACTGTAGAAATTCAAGTTTGACCTGAATTAATCATGCTCGCTGTCAAGAAACAATTCCGCTGTGCGTGTCTTCCTCGATTGTTTACTTACGTGATCCTGAGAATAATGATTCTGGTTCGGTTGATGGCCGCTTGGTATTTATATGCTTGGAACGTTATTAATGCACTGAAGGTCCACTCATTGCCAATAAAACGGGTCGTAAATCCTGCAACGACTATGAGTGGCAGAAGACGATCGATTCCTGATTGCCATTCGTCGTTGCATTCTTCCTTTAGGCGGTCAAAGTCAGAAAGTCAGTGGGTTAACGATTCAATGCACCAGGATTCATAAGCATAAAATTTCTTCATAGCAGAGCATATTTTAATATTGCATCGATTAAGTGGAAAGATATGTTTCATGCATACAAAAGGATTCATAAGAAACCATATCTGAG
Organism: Aleochara bilineata; assembly: GCA_003054995.1. Lineage (NCBI taxonomy): Eukaryota > Metazoa > Arthropoda > Insecta > Coleoptera > Staphylinidae > Aleochara > Aleochara bilineata. The sequence goes on from NBZA01000334.1 coordinate 210,222, forward strand.
ACGAATATTAATGTGAACGATTTAAATTTAAATTCGAATTTGAATGGAAGTGAGGTTATGTGCTGCCAATGACACAATATGGCCGTGCAATAAATCTTAAATTCCCAGACAATCAGTCTTCCAGTTGATGGACATCGGGATGATTACATACAGGTAGCACACACTTTACCTTCGTGTATCAATCAGCCTCTGGAATGCAGGCAGTGCGTGTCCGTGGCAAGCGCAGAGCGCGAGTGGGGCAGTTAGTTATAAAGGAAACGTTTTGCCGGCGTCCGCGGCGGTACCGTGTCGGCAGCCACGCAGCGCGCACTCCATGCCTTCGCGCACCACTCGCCAGCAGTCTCTCCTCTCGTATAACGTGCTATCGGTGCGCCCTAACTCGAATGAACACAAACACTTCTTTGATCCAACCACCGCTAGCCGAGATTAAGATCCAGATTCAGCATTGATTCGAATCGGGAGGACGCTGTGTCTGGTGTTTGGACCTCTTTCAAATTGGATCCCATCATGACGTCCAGTGTGAAGCAAACTGTGATCCGGTGAGTAGTGATTGATTGCCTTTCTATGTATGCCTACCTATTACAAATAAAATTGTAACAAAATGCTTACAAATAAGGCAAAGTTTCTTTTACTTGTTGCAAGCACGTGGATAGAAATGTCAATGAATAAATAAACACTTTTAAGAGAAGAGAAAGTGCAACTACAGCTGTAAGTACATGCAAATAAAATAAAAAGAGGATACGCGACTGCCTCTACCTGATGGAATAAAAGATAAATTTATTAGGTTTGGCTGCAAACGTATATAATTATCGGCGTTGTAAATTAATTGTTAATGGCGTCGTATCCGCGCAAATCCACCAGAATAATGTGATGTTTCCGGCTGCAAGCATGATTATAATCGCTCTGCTTTTCCGCAAATTTGCAACGTTGCCTGCCTATATATAATTAAAATCACAAAAATATTAATTATTTATACACAAGTTAAATACAAACAGTTTTTAAAATGTTTTATTCAAAGTAGTTTAAAAAGAAGTGACAGTAATTGGAAAGCATCTATCACTACTTGTTGATGTTGGACTTGTTTACGTTGCGTTTTAATCAATCAAAGTATGTCATAGGCAATCAACAAGGCACGCGACATTAAATCGCTTTAAAAAATGAACCACTTAATTCGAAACCCCACCGAATTAAACAGAAAATGCACAAATGAACAAACGTGTTATGATAAATTCGTGCCAGTGACTAGAAACGTGTGTTGTCAGAGTAATTAAATTGCAGGATTTGATGTCGTGTTTGCGGAGCAATTATCGAGTGCAAAAAACTTCCTACACACGATTTGTCTTAATTCTCGTTATCGTTAATCCTCTAATTCAATTATTCATCTAAATTGAACAACGACGCGCTGAATGCAAACAAACCAATGTACATCTGTACGTGTTGATGTGTCGGCGGTTGTTTGTTTTGTTTTCGAGATACAGGCGCCTCGCAGAATGACATCTTCATTTGAAAACGTTTAGGTTAAGTATCTCTGAAAGTTTTAAGAAGTGCCAGGTGAACAACTGATAGAAACCGGAAAAGATGATTGTGTTTACCGATCAATTATCATCATCGTTTTCATAATGCAATAATCACGCTGCATATCTGCGATAGCCGCAGGTTTTTAAATTGTTATTAAATGTGAAATTACCGGTAGGTAGCATGACTCGTTCGCGCTCAGACTCGCGTTTGCGTTCGTTTAATGACAAATTATGTAACCGCCAGCAATTTTCCTCTGCTTGCTTTTGCAAGCTAAGCACCGCACCGGTTTTTATTTGAATGTGTGCATACCTGTAGCTTCGCTTCACCTTGCCGCATGCATTGCATCAACGCGGATTTGCTCAGCTGGAACATCGCCACAATTTTTTCGCACTTTTTTTCCTTGCCAGGAAAATATTACTTAAGCTTGCGAAGTGTTATTCCTATAATTAAAGTATGATTAAACAATAAAAATGCCACTCATGCTTATCCGCGTAATACATTTTTTTTGATGTCAAGAGTAATGCAATAAAAATGATAAAAATGACACAGATGACATCTGTCAGTCTGTCAAAATTTAATTTGACAGATTTCATTTTTTTGGAAGGTAAATCGGAACGAACAGGTAAATCGTAACGAATTTACACCAAAGGTGCTGCAAAATGTTGGCCAATTTCTTAGCGGTGGCTTTCCGGCGGAAATTAAGGATCCTGTCGACGCGACAAGGCGCTTGGTGCGGCTTTTCTCAGCATCTTTACTACATTAGTAGTTTATGCCGAAATGTCGCCTTGTCGCTTGATTAAATCTTATGCAAAACGGAATATGTATGAGTTTGTTGCACAACCTAAACAAGACTAGGAATTCTGAAGAAAAAACAAAAAAGCAGCGCAATAAAAGTTAACTATTAACACAATAAAGCAAAATTATCTTATTTACTTAATTGAATTTTCTTCTACTTAGAACATCTATCTTAATTTACGCCCGCCAAGTGTTTGTTTTTCTTAAGTTGTAAAATGCGTGTCGCTGGTGTGAAGTACGAGGATCAATTTGGAGGTGACGTCAGGCGCATTGATATTGTACCAAAAGCGATGATAAATTGATAACTTATAAGACCTCGCAATTAGTTTAATGGCCGCGGCGCATGTAATGAATATAAATATGTACTAATTTATTATGGCAAATTGCTTTCTTATCGTGTGTACTTTTAATGCACACGCATTACTATATAACAAGTAATACCATCCTACCATCTTGTGCTATTAAAGTAAACAATAAGAAGTATTTATGAAAATGTACAAAAATGCAAACTAACATTAACTATTCAAATGAATTCCTGTGTGCTGAAGAAAAATCGCATACGTATAAAGAGTCTGAACGATTTCATAATAATAACACTGTAAAGCGTACCAAAGTTTTGAAATTGCTCTGTCGTAAGCCAATTGAAATTATTTAGCATTGAACTACTAGTATGAATATTGTACATACCTTTATGCATTACACATCTACCTACCAGCTTATGATTTTGTTTTGCAACATAGAGACTTTTTATTGTATCCATAAATATGATTTTAATTAAAATTATGAATGGCACAATTTTAACACACAATCAATAAAGCAAACTTTTGGCCAATACATACGGAAATTGTAGTGTAATATCGGGAAACACAATTACCTACATTTTATTGTTTGTTGAGTAACAGTATCAGCTTCTTCGCCTCGCAAAACTCCAACAATGAGTACGGAGTGCTAGTGCATACTTTGCACGTTTGTCACGTTCCTCTGCGCTCCGGACCCAATGCCACTTTATATTTTATTGTCATTGTACTTCGAACGGCAAACCAATTCGATTATGATTATTCGTGTGCATTTGCGCAGCAGAAGAACCGAACCGCACGAAGCGAGAGAGGAACGTACGAATGCGCGCCGCGACGCCTAATAAATATGGATCGGCGCGTAGTATTTAATAGTATTTTTGCGATCGAAGTGAACGAGTCGAATACATGCAAATGCATGCGCATAAATTTGAATGACTTCCATCAACATCGACATCGACCCGCAGCGCATCAGCCAGCGGTCAACCATCAGGGAAGCACCGTTTGTTGTTTTTCTGTTTTTGTTTTGTTCATATTTTTTCATTTCATTTGCTTTGCATTACGCAAGAAGCGAATATGAAAATATCCACATCCACCGGTCAGCACCAGTTTGAGTTTGAGTTGACTGACAGAGAGTCATTCGACTTGCGCAAAATCGAACAAATGCGCACATTGGTGTCAGTCAGCCTGAGAGTAATTGCATGTTGTAACTGCTAACTGCTTGTGACTGACTTGCACCCGTTTCGCTTTTTTTCCCGACTATTTTGGTAAAACTCTCATGTGCAGGATATGCTCAAACTTTACCTACCCATTCAAATGCTTTTTGCGTTCTACTGCATTACATATAAGTTTGCATTCTACTTTTGGTTATTTCATGCACCACTGATTTTCCTACTTTGCTTTACTTTACTTTCCTATTGCATTCCCATGTACATACATACAAGTAGCTTACTTACTTCAAACTCCACTTTTATCTTGGATGTAAAGTATGCAAGGCTGTTAAAAGGCACTTGGGGAATTCTTTGCGCTCCAAATTGCTCTTGATAAGCACAAGCGTAAACGTAAAGTTTCGGAATGTCTGATTAATGTTTGTGTTTGATTTATACAAAAGGTCAACACACACGTTTTGTACATAATTATATGTACAAAGTGCTAACAAGTGCATGCAGTTGCCTATATATAGATAAAATCCCATAAAGTTAATAAGGATTTACAATTAGAGGGATTTCCGTTTATCATGTAATGTACATGCAATTATCGGAAGAGTAATTACACTTGCAGTTGCGCTTTTCGTTTACGCATTTGTTTTGTTCACGTTGAACAAAACTTTCCTCTCATTATGATCGCACCAGCTTCAAGGATCAATGATCAAAGCCGAATGCATCGGCTCAAGTTGAAGAACTCGCCGATTGTGCCCAGCCGCTAATTAAAATCGCCTTTGTGCGCGAGACGCAAATGCGATCTGTAAATATTTGCGATAGTTACTTACGCCCCGCCGCCCGCAATTACGTAGCTATCGGTTTTCAGTTCATCATCAGGCGGCGAAACGTTTGGTAGTGTTTTGTGTTTGACCTTATCTGAGACCTTTTCCCCAGCAAATTTCCCTCTTCATTTCCCTGTTCGCGTCGGTGACTTGCAATGGTGATAATGATTGAGGATGTGGTGCCTTACGAGAACCTTGTAGAGGAGACGTCTATTTTGGGATGGATGAAGTAATATACTACGCCGCATCCTACTGCGTTACGCTACAACTGTATACAATTTTTTCTAACTTTGTTTTTGTTGTGCTTGTTTCTTTTGTAGAAATCCAACATGGTGGAAACGGCGGACGAGCATGGAGCGAGGCCTTACCATGCTTTCAGTATTAGCAATCATCATTGCAATTTCACTCTTCGTCGCTCTCGCCACTGTTTTATACAAGAATAAATCATCGCAGGGCGATGCAAATGGCAGTGAGTATTCATCTGTATATTTTATGATCCGCCGATAATAAATTTAATATCTCAGAGTTATAATCAGCTGACAATTAAATCAGTCGCTAATTAAATAATCCTACGCCTAGCCTGCTGCTATGCGAAACGAACGCATTATGACGTAGATTTCATTAGTCTGACGTGCATTATGATTCCATTATGAAAAATCAGCTGCCCTTGCCGCTTAATGTCCTTATATTTATCTCCCTCTTGCTGCCACCCACTCATCATGTTCATTCTACCGTAGTGCACATCGCCGAAGGGTTTGTCAGCGCCAAGGTACCGGCTTCATCGGCAAACTCGTACCAACACGAGACATCCAAGAGCAGCAGAGATGACGTGTGTTTGACTCCGGGATGCATCCATACGGCATCCAAGGTACTTGAGTCCATGGATCAGTCCGTCGATCCTTGCGACGACTTCTACCAGTTTGCCTGCGGCAACTTCGTCAAAAAGACGAACATTCCCGATGATAAGTCTTCCGTCACGGTGTTCTCAATGATCAACGACTTGCTCCAGGAACAATTGCGTACCATGATTGAAGAACCCATCCAGCCCAATGAACCCAAACCCTTCGAACTCACAAAGAAGATGTACCGTGCTTGTATGAATAAGACAGCAATTGAGGCTGATGGTCTGAAGACTATTCACGCTATATTCAAACAGTTGGGTGGGTGGCCTGTACTAGAAGAAGACAAATGGTCAGAGACAACATTTGACTGGAAGGAGGCGGTCTATCGCTTCCGGGAAGTGGGATACAGTGTGGATTATCTTATGGATTTCTCTGTTGGGATTGATTTAAAAAATTCTTCTAAAAGAATAATTGATGTAAATGCACATAATTTATATTTAATATAAGCATTCTTACCTCTTGTGTAATTCTAGTTGGATCAAGCGGCCTTAGGCCTTCGACGTGAATTCCTCATCAAGGGATTTGAAGACAAACTTGTGAAAGCTTACTATGACTATATGGTGGACATTGCAGTTCTTTTCGGTGCTGAGAGAACACGCGCCGCTTCAGAGTTGAAGGATTCGCTCAATTTTGAAATTGCGCTGGCTAATGTAATATTACTTACAAAACTTTTAAATTCCCATATTATCTTCATGTCGGTATTACAGATTTCGCTACCAAATGAGAAACGCCGCAACGCTACAGCATTGTACAATCCTATGACAGTCACCGAACTACAATCGAAATATCCTTCTATTCCGTGGTTGACATACATCAACACTCTTCTGGCTCCTGATACTGTGATCACTGAAAGTGAAGTTATCATTGTGAGTGTGCCAGAATACGTACAAAACTTTGAGAAGATCATAGCAGACACACCGAAGAGGTTAGGTTTACATTTGAAATTTAAATTTAAATTTACGTGTTTCACTAATTGTTATTGTTTTCAGGATACAAGCGAACTATCTTCTATGGCGCGCAGCAGCCTCTTCTGTGACATATTTGACCGAAGAACTGCGAAATCGGCAATTGCAATACAGCACAATCGTTACCGGAAAGACAGAGCGTGCTTCAAGGTGGAAGGAGTGCATCGACATTTCTGCTGGAAGTCTACCCATTGCCGCGGGTGCGTTGTATGTGCGCAAATATTTCGATGAGGAAGCACGCCAAAGCGCCAAGGAGATGGTGGAGGACATCCGTGCAGAATTTAAGGAGATCGTAAAGAAAGTAGATTGGATGGACGAAAAAACACGACAGAGTGCACTCGATAAAGCTGACTCAATGTCGACACATATTGCCTATCCGGATGAGTTGCTAGACAATAACAAATTGGAAGAGTTTTATCAGAATGTTTGTTTATTAACACCTATTAGATTCGTTAGTTTTATTGAAACTGTACATTTTTAGTTGGAATTGCATGGAGGAAATTACATGCGCTCAATCTTGAATCTGACTCTCTTTGGTACAGAATTCAGCTTTAGGAGACTTCGTCAACCAGTAAACAAGACAGACTGGATCACCCACGGCCGACCAGCCATTGTCAATGCGTTTTATTCATCGATTGAAAACAGTATTCGTATGTATCCTAATATGATGCTTATAACAATCTTGTAATATATTTTTCTTCTGTTTTGTTTAGAATTTCCTGCTGGAATACTTCAAGGAGTTTTCTTTAATAACGATAGGCCTAAGTACATGAACTATGGTGCTATTGGTTTTGTTATAGGACATGAAATCACTCACGGTTTTGACGATCAAGGAAGGCAATTTGATAAGAACGGTAATCTGGTTGATTGGTGGGCGCCGGAAACACAGCAGGCATTTGTGAAGAAAGCCCAGTGCATTATTGAACAGTATGGCAACTACACTGTCCCGGAAATTAATCTAAACGTAAGTAGATGCATGATTTCGATACTTAATCCTAGCACTAACAACTAGTGCACTTGCAAGTTGGCTTCTTCTCAAGCACTAATTGTAAGAGTGTAGTTGCGCGATCAGTTTGCTCGTATTTTAGTTAGTTATAGTGGTTAGTTGTTGAATGTGTTATATTTTGCAAACATAGCAAGCCAAACAAACAAACAAACAAGAACGCATTGCGATCGAACTGATTTTTCAGTTGAATGGTATTAACACACAAGGAGAGAACATTGCCGATAATGGCGGCATTAAAGAGGCCTATTTGGCCTACAACAAGTGGGTGCACGATAAGAACAGGGGGCGGCCGGAGCCACTGCTGCCGGGCCTGAAGTACAGCGGGCGACAGCTCTTCTGGGTGTCGGCGGCGCGCGTCTGGTGCTCGAAGACGCGCATCGAAGAGCTGGGCCAGCTGGTCGTCACCGACGAGCACTCGCCGGACAAGTACCGCGTGCGTGGCGCCTTCGCTAATATGGCGTATTTCGCCAAAGATTTCAATTGTCCTCTGGGATCAAACATGAATCCAAAGCTCAAGTGTAATATTTGGTAGTAACGCCAGTTGATTTCACACACAGACTGTCAGTGTCGACTAGAAACAACATTGTAACGTTTTGTATGTCTAACGATAACTGTTAGGGATAAATTGGTGTGCAGAGTTTTTATATAAGGTAGCTACATGTGTAATCGGCCAGTATTCACCACAAAACAATGAAACAATGATACGTACAATCTACCACATACAAGGAGGAGTAATAGCAGCGCAAACCAAAAATGTACTTACTTACTGTTGCTGTTGAGAATTCTCTCGAGTATTTTTAATTTTATGATGAACGCAAAACCACACACTAGTATTAAATTTGAAGCTTTTGATGATGACTTTTCGAAATACATGACTTTTTCTCTTTCTTTTGCTTCAATGGTAATGTACAAAGAATACGCTAATAACTTTACTAACTATTTAATAACTAATAATAATAATGTACTAAGAAGGTAATTTTAACGCTATTCTACGTACTAAGTACTCTAATATTCTAATAAAAGACCAAGCGAATAATCACTGTCACTGTCAGTGTTGCAACAACGAATTCTTGTGCATTTGCAGCTGAACGGCATTAACACGCAAGGAGAGAACATCGCTGACAATGGTGGACTGAAACAAGCATACCTCGCATACAACGAGTGGGTGCATCGCAACAAAGCGGAAGCACAACTGCCCGGAGTGGACCTGACGCCTAATCAAATGTTCTGGATATCTGCTGCCAGCAACTGGTGTTCTAAGTATAGACCGGAAGCACTTCGTCTGCGGGTTCTCACCGGGCAACATTCAGTCGGATATTATCGTGTTATTGGCCCCATGAGCAATCTGGAACAGTTCAGCAAGGACTTCAACTGCCCTCTTGGCAGTAGGATGAATCCAAAGAAGAAGTGTACTGTATGGTAGAGCTGCATTGAATCTACTTTGAACACTTATTAATACATTGACAATGATCGTACAAAGGAATTATTATATTCTGATAAGAATGATTTATTTTCTCAGAAATTGTTTGTAATGAAACACAAAAAAAGAAACTCCTATAAACAACTAAACAAAATGAAAAGAAAAAGATGATTGTGATATATACTTAATCGTTGAATCAATTTCTCTACGTACAGCACACGAATAGATATTTAATATTTTTACGCACTTTGTATGGTTTTTAAAGTTAATTTTAATGACTTATCTGTTTATTTACTTAAGATGAC
>NBZA01000334.1:219633-245176 GCA_003054995.1 Aleochara bilineata
TTTATTGCGCTTATGAAAGTCAGTCTCAGTATTATAGTTCTTGTACGTTGCTGGATGCTGAATGATCATATGCTTGAAGAGCATAGCACATTGAGGAAACAGCTGATAACAATACGTGCAAATATATTCTTTATGGGTGAACTGCATGTGTTTGAATATGCTACAATCTTCATAGTACTCCTTACACTCTGTGCAAAAGAACAACTTTTTGTTTCTGTTTTCGCTTGATCTGGATATTTTCTGGAATAAGAGTGCATTGGTTTTTCTCTTGGGTGTGAGCACGACCAGGGGAAGTGCGTCTGCTTTAAAGCCATTGCATTTTGTATCAATTAGTTTTTGCTTTTTTGGGGCTGGTTCTTCATTAGTTAGAAAATCTAATTGTGTATCTTTCTCTACTATTTCAGTAATTATAATGTTTGACCGGCTTCCTGCGACAATATTACTAACTGTAATAGTATATTACACACAAGGGCAGGAAGCGTTTACTTACTTGGGGCTGCGAATGGGACATAGGTTACTAATGGAGGAACCAGTGAGTGATTAGTTGGGTATAGAGTCTCCCTGGCTGAAGGCAATGGATGATTAAATACTTCTGTGGATGAAGGCAATTGATTATTAAATGGAAGATGGTACTGCTCACTGGATGGTACCAGTGAATGGAATGATTGTGTATAATGCGGTTCTAGCTGAACTCTGCGCGCAAGAGCAGATTTAGCTGAACGTGGTGCTTTTTCAGATGAAAACTTGTACATTGTTAATTAACATTTACGCTGAATCAACCGGTTAATGAAAATATTCAAAATGCTTCTAAAATGCAAATTTGTTTTTTCATAGAGTGCTTATTATCAAAATTAGTTATAAATAGTTTGACAATTAACTTTACAACCGTTATGTAGACCGGCCTGCTAGATTTAAAACGTGATTTATTGCAGCGCACCGTTTAATATCTGACTCTATCAGTGGCTTTGAAGGGGTAATTAAAACAAAACTTAAATCATCAATCCAAAACAATCAACATCAAACATTATAATTATATATGAATAAGCGAACGAAAATTTCTTAGGGGGGTAATTAGCCCGCCTGAAACTGCCACAGGACTCTATAATCTATAAGCGCTTTCCTATCGCATGCCTTGATTGATTGAATAGTAGATTGACTATCACAGCTTTCTCAAAGCCCGAAACATTTTAGTGAAATTGGCTTGGCAGGAGCTGTTGAATTTAGAGCACCACATACCATATAAGATGCTTCCAATAGGAAGAGTACCCATCTTAAGTAAGTTTCTACAAATAACGCGATTTAAGCGATAGAAGTGGATCGTTTATTTAGTTCAGTTACAACTATAGATTTAAATATATCCCTATAGTTACAACAGACAAAAGCACTCGGTGGTTGAGTGGTCAGCGCACTTGCTTACCGAGCGCGCGTCCGAAGTTCAAATCCTGGACAAAGCGGCGGACGGCACTTTTTAAGAAATTTCAATGCGCCGTTGGTCATTAGACATTAGTAGGAAACCAAGAAGACCACTGGAGCCTCCAGAGAGAATAAAAATGCATTATTTTTAATTTTTGCGTTCCGTAGACTAGTATGTTTGATCTAAGCCCACCCGCCCCGTCAGGTCTGATCAGGTCTACGGTACCCGGGAGACTGACTCCCATTCCCGATCTTAGTTACCATTGCAGTGAGAACGCTATTGCCATCTGAATTTGAGTGTGGAATGCTTGGCATTACAGAAACCTGTTAATTACAGAAACCAGTGTGAATAAAATGTAATACAGAAATTTATTTTCTGACTTGGGAATGGGGTCTATCCGCTCTACCAAACTTGGCAATTTCATCACTAGTACAACAAAGTACAATGCATTTGAATGCTATTGGTAGCTTTTAAAGTTAATTAAATGTTATATACATATTCACGATTAAAGTTTAAATTTAGTTAGACGTCACGATGCAATCTCTTTGTGATTACTGTGTTCTCTGTTAAACTAACCTACGAAAAATACTAACAGTTCACTGTCTTTATAGCATGTTTCCGTAATGAGTCCTCCGGCTGTTTTAAAAGACTATTCGCATTGCGTTGTTCCTGGATGTAACAACCGTAAAAGAGACCGTGATATTTTGTTTATTCGTGTACCTATTGGCGCAGAACGTCGTCGAGCTTGGGCAGAAGCTATAAATGTCCCATTCGCAACATCAAAGAGTGATCGTTTATTTTGTTGTGAACAGCATTTTGATGTAAGTTGTTATTATTATAAAATTTATAAGGTCTATAATTAATATTCATTAACTATTAGCTACCCAATGATGCAAGAAATTGGTCTTACTATAGTATAATGGGACAGAGGCTTTGTCTGAAGCCAGATGTAGTGCCTCATATTAACATCGGGCCTGAACCATCTTCAAGTTCAGCGAGGGCCAAGAAGAGAAAACGGGAAAATATTCAGCGACTGGAAGAATCCGAAGTCCAGAAAAAACTGTTTGTCTCCTGTTCTGAATCTACAGATTCGTTGAGTAATGACAGGAACATATCGAATCTTTCACATGCCAGTAGCTCCATGTCCTCAGACCAGTTCTACAGTTCTTCGTTGATATGTGTGGTGTGTTTGAAACTACCATCTGTGATCACTAAATTTAAACAGCACCATCGGTTATATATTTTCTACATGGAAAAAGTATGGTCCTATGAATTATTTACTGAGAAAACAGCATTTATAAAATGCCTTTTATTTTAGATTATTTGTAAGCCGGTACCTGGCGAGGAACAACACATTTGTAGGGACTGCTTACAAAGAATGATGGATATTTATATTTTCTTCCAGGCATGTAATAATGCTTATTCTAAACTTATGCTACATTTAAGCGTAGAGGAAATAGTACATACTGAAATTGCTAATCTGCCTGTTGAAGAAGAACTATTTTTTATAAATGAATCAATCTCTGAAACATCTAGTAATAATGATTTGCAGAAAAGTAAACCTTTGGAGGATACAAGTCTTACAAAGAGTAGAGTACACACTTATGAGTGTTTAGAATGTGAAAAACAATTTCAAAGTCAGGATGAACTCAGAGAGCATGCGGCAACTCATGACATAGAAATCAGTTCGGTGGAAAATAGAGAAACTTCGCGTGCTAGAGTATGTCCAGAATGTGGCAAACAGTTTCAATCGCCTTCCCACCTCCGGAAACATCTTGTTATTCATAGTGATCAAACTCCCTATGAATGTAATGAATGCGATAAAAAATTTAAACTGAAAACTGTTCTTACAGTTCATATGAGGACACATACAGGAGAGAAACCATTTGCATGCCATGTTTGCGATAAGGTAAGAAAGACTATGTGTAACCTATCTCAATAGCTAAATATGCTATTAATTACAGAGATTTGCACAGAGTAGCCAAATGAAAACACATATGGCTCAGCATACCGGAAAAACTGTAAAGTGTGAGCTTTGTGAAAAGTCATTTGCAAGGAACAGTTTCTTAAAAAGACATATGTTTAAACACACCGGTGAATGCCCTTACAAGTGCGAAGACTGCGGGAAACGTTTTCACGCACCATCAACATATTCGGATCACAGAAGAAAGCACTCTGGGGAGCGACAATCTATGTGCGACGTCTGTGGCAAGGTGTTTAAAACAATAAAAAGTTTGAAGAGACATTCATTCCTGCATACAGGACTTAAACCACATAAGTGTACCGAATGCGAGTATGCAAGTCCTGTGGCTTCGAACTTAAGAACGCATATGAAGGTCCATCGCAAAAAGTCAACAAAGATAGAGTCTTTGAATGATGACGTTGATGTTAATAGTTAGAAGATGTATTTATAAATACATAATAATAAGTCCCTTATTTTCGCATATGTTTTATAAACTAAACAGTTTCAGACTAAAAGCAATTAAAATTTATCACTATTTACACAAATCACGAATCAGTCATTCATAAAAATTCATTAAAACTAACACGATTCATCAAAACGTAAACAATATATATGCAGTACATAAAATATATAATAAGAGGCATACATACAATTAATTAATTTCCATCAAATCATTCAATTGCGGCGAAATAATAGCCGAAAGTTCACTTGGGTTTTCTTGCATCTGCAGTGTATTCTGCTTCATAGGGCAACCATCAGAACTCACTGGTTCAACGACTGGTGTTAAGGACGATTCCACTGTGTTGCTAATATGTGTAATATTATCAGTTTCTATCACTTGATCTACCAAGTTATGTACTGTAGATGCTAAATTGGAGTCTAATTTGTCGCAACAGGCAACACTCTCTTCATTGTCGGCAATTATATCCTTTGGTGATGTACCAATCGCTTGAGCTTCAGGCTGTACTTCTAATGATTGCTCTTGAAGAGGTTCAGTTTCCTGCTTTTGCTTTTTGCCCTGGGAATTAGTTTCCTCGTCAGATATCACAAAATCAGGATCATCATCCTTATTATCCTCATCCGATAAGCTACTCAAGCAGTACTTCCTCTTTCGGCGCTTTGCAGTACCTGTGGAAGTGGTTGCATCTTGAAATTTCTCTTCGCCAACTTTCCGCATCAATCCTAACACGTCTAACATATCCGGTGGAATTGCTGCTTTTTCTGCCGCTTCTCTCGAAGGATACGCCGATTTCCGCTCGCAAATAGCCAAGTGATTAGCCATTGTATTACCGTCTTTACAATTAAATCCGCAAACGCAAAACAAATCAAAGTCCAATGGCGCCGGCTCTACTTTACTTTGCAGGGTGGAACAACCCACTTTATGACTTGCCATCGCCGTACGGCACAGGGTCTGATACTTGCAATCGCCTTTCTGGCAATACATCACAGTCTGGAAATGAGCATCTTCCGAGATTTTCATTCCGCACTCCTTACACTTGTAATCTTCTGGCAAGGAAAATGTAACTGAATTCGCTACTTCCTTCGTTTCCTTTACATTCTTATCCTTGATACTTTTCGGCACTTGATACGCAGCCCTCGGCTCTGGATGGCACATCAAATTCACGTCATCCTTGTAAGACATGTGTGCCTTTCCGTGGCTATCAAGATCCTCTTTTAAAACAAAAGTCAAATTGCATTTCGAGCACTTACAACTTTTCTTACGATGTTGATTTAAATGCAATAAGAATGAACCAGCTGCATTTGGATCGACGTTGAGATCTGTTGTCATTAAGCACAATGGGCATTGAAGCACACCCTGGTTTGCATGGCTCTTGTAAAAGTGGTCAATGATATTTCTATGAAAAGATGCTTTATACGAGCAAATATTGCAATGATATGGCAGCTCAGAAGGATAATGTTCAAGCGACAAGTGTTTTCCAAGAATCACAACTGAGAAGAACTTCTCATGACAAATAAGACAATAGAAAAATCGTCCTGCTTTCGTCTCTATGGTATGTTTCAACTCCAGATGCGTATTGAGATTGTGTTTAGACCAGCAGTCGGTCAAGCAGTATTTGCAAAAGAATTCGCCGTCTATGATATGCTTGAGTAAATGCATTTGCAACTCAGCAGCGTTGGTAAACGGTAAATTGCAAGTTGGACATTGAACGTTCAATTCAACGGCTGGGAACTCCATATTGCAGTTAATCATCCCATAGTAATATGGTTCTAGAGAGGTGAGTTTCTTCGGTAGTAACTTATTTTGCTGAGATGTACCCTGCTTACCCGATTGCATCATTGACGATTTCTTCGCCCGCTTTTCTAATATTGGGAGCTTATGTGTATTACTTTTTGGTTCTAAAGACCAATTCTTGAAAGGATTTGACGCTACTTTGTTTAGCCGAGCATATAGATGTTTGTTGACCTCGGAACACGTTTGTTCGCTGATGTGTTTAAGAATATTCTGGAACGCATTGTATGGATTCGTGCCGTAAATCTCGCGCCACACCAACTCATCCAAGAACTGCTGAATGATCTGGCGCGACAGCAACGACAACGTGTTTTGGAACATACGGGGTACTATCCTTCGAAGATAATCCATTATCGTCTTATTGGTGTGGGCACCGGTACCACTGCGCACCACATTCTGAAAGCCGATTGAGTGCAGAGCTTGCTTCTCAATAGTCAGATCAATAACGATGGTACTTTCGGGGTTCACCCACTCCATGAGCGACTCGAGGATTTTAATAAACCTTTTCTTATAGTTTTTGCCGGCGAAATCGCTATCGTTGGGATCAGCAGCACGCAGCATAAGCTTGCGTGTTTGTAGATCCAATACACCCAAAACTTCCACTTTAACATGTCGATTCACTCCATCCTGACTGGTGGTACCCAGAGATATGACCCCAATTTCAATAACAGAATTCTTACCACCCAAAGGTTCCAGATGCGTATGCAATGCTACGGTGCAAACTGCGCGTATCCATGTATACAGCGCTTTCAAGTATACATTATCCACTTTGACCCATTGAATAACATTTTGCACGTTGGTCTGACATGACCAGTGATATATCAATTTATATACCGCTGTTGGTGGATGCACGCCATCAAAAAGAGATTCCGAAAAGACAGATACAAACTTCGGCGGGCAACACTCTGAGATCCAAACGTAGCCTCCCGAATAAGGAAAACGAGATGCATCACTGTACATCCCCAATTTCAACTTCGTCTGTGGATGAGTCTCGCAAAAGTGTTCAGACTTAACAAGCCCTTGTTGAATTAAGTATTCTGCAAACTGAGTAATGTTTGAAGTCAAAACCTTCTTCACTTCAGCGTCCAGCTTCAATCGACTTTCATTCACGGACGCATCGCTTTGCGCGCGTAAATGCGGTCTGGCAACAACTACGAGTGATGGGAATGTCTTCCCTTGTAAGCGATTGAATGACACTTCTTTTGAATCTGCTGTGGATTTATTGTTATCATCGGTTGTTAGGTCAACAATAGCCTGCAGTTGGCACAGGGGCCCCGGTGGAGCAAGAGGAAGCTCAGTTCGTATAATAGGTGCTATCAGTGCATTGCCTCCAGGATTACTGTAAGTTTGCCAAAACTTTTTCTTAGGTGCCGGAGAGACCGTTTGTCCAGATGATGACAATAAACTGCCCGCCAATGGCCCATGCTTGATGAAAGTTTGTGAATCCAAAACTATAGAGTAGTCTGGTTTCGGAGACGAAGATTGAGAAGAGGACTGTGATGATTTCGGTGGGCGGCCGGGCGGTCGTCCAGTCGTACCTTTACCTTGATTAGCGCGCTTCACTTCATTGCGTGCAAAGTTAGGAAGTTCCATTGCAGTTAAATAAGTAGTATCAAGCAGTAAACGTGCATCATTCTTCCTAACGACATCGTCCACTATAATTTGAATCGATTCTCTTGCAAGTACAGCGTTTTTTCTGGCTGCCAATTGAACTGGGCTTAAATCGTCTGACCAGCAATCCATGTCTAAAGTTGGTTCAGCTTCGAGACAAGTTAATCTCAAAACATTTCGGTCTAGAATCAAAGTGGACGTTAACACTTTGTCAGTTAAAATATGACTTTTAATTACCTCCATCAGATCTTCTAGAACTAACTTTATACTTCTTTGTGGGAGCGTCAGTGATCTCAATAACTTCATCATCTTCCTCATCATCATCAGAGAGCTCCAAGTAGTCACCGCGTACTTTTAATATTTGTTTGCGAGCATCCACACTTGCTTGTCGCCTTTGAACGCCTTTCCGACCCATTTTAATTCTATATCTAAAAAATACAGTAAAATAAGTTAGGCTTAAATAGTATAAACAAACGAAGAGAAAACGGCAGATAAATCGCTATATAGCTGCCGAACCAAAGTAGAAACAATCGCTAATAACTTGTAATTAATTGAAACTAGTTTTGGCGCTTAGTTTAAATGTTTTAAAATGTTAATATACTTACAAAACAGCAGAACTTCACTTTTCAAAACAAAATATACAGAGAGCGACCAAAAGAAGCCGCGGCCATATTGTTTGACGATCTTTTTGTAGTGTTGTGCTCCTGTATCTAGTGGCAGCAGTGTCGTTCATAGAAAACCCGCAAAGTTTAAATATCTCAAACAATATTCAAACTAATCTGTTTATTATGCTCATATAACAATGAAACTTAATTATTATTTTGCACTATTTATTATGTGTTTATTGTCAATGTAAGTATTTTTGTTGTTAATTCTTTTATTGAAATATTAGTACAAGTTTTATAATAGTACGCAACCAGTATAACACAACGTCATGGATGCACCATGCGCTTGCGCTGATTCTTAGTCATTCTAATTTTATGGGATTGTAGTAGGTTTATTTGGATGCGTGTAAATCAGTGTAAATTTTGTTGGGAAACAGTGTGAATTAAATTATATCGTTCATAAATATTATTCACGTTTCCGACGCAAGACTAGTCATTTCACAAAGGAAAGCGAAAGAATGCGTGTCACGCCGGAGGTTATACCCACTGAAAAAATCGCCGATGATGCAGATAAAAGCAACTTATGGTGCGTGAGAAAAACTAACGGTGTTGGGCAACCCAGCCTTTACGAACAATTATTTCACTTTTAAACATTTACAGGTCGTCGATATTAAACGACGTGCAAAACCATGGAAACCAGAAGTTGCCTTCTTGCAAGCAAGTGTTAGTACTAGGTGATAATGAAAGTGGAAAAACTACACTTGTTGCTAAACTGCAAGGTGTTGAGGATCCCAAGAAGGGTTCGGGACTTGAATATGCCTATATTGATGTTAGAGATGATTATAGAGATGGTAATCCATATCCTACAGAGTACATATCTGAAATATAACTTATTTATTTTTTTATTTAGATCATACCAGGCTGAGTGTTTGGGTACTGGATGGAGATCCAGGACTGTCAGACTTATTAGACTTTGCCTTGAATGCAGACACCTTTCCTCATACACTGGTCATCCTTACAGTGACCATGACAGCACCCTGGGCGATATTGGACCAACTGCAACATTGGGCTTCAGTGCTAGCCGACCATCTCGATAAGCTAAAACTGGATGTAGATTTGCGCCAGAGTCGTCGCCAGCATATTGTAAAAATGTGGCATGATTACTTTGAACCAGGGGATGAATTAGATCCCTCCTCACCTATGAAAAGGAGTTCAAGGAACTTGAGTGATGGGGATGAGGATGGGCAGGAGAACTCACCATTGCCTGAGGGGACATTAACTAATAATTTAGGATTGGATATTGTTGTTGTTGTGACCAAAGTAAACAAAAGCGGGATTGGGTTCTCTAGGAAGACTTAACTTGTTTTGTTTCAGACTGATTATATGCAGCAGCTTGAGAAAGAACACGATTATAGGGATGAACATTTAGATTTTATGCAGCAGTGGATTCGGCGATTTTGTTTGCAATATGGCGCAGCTCTTTTCTACACGAGTGCCAAGGAGGACAAGAACTGTGATTTACTGTATAAATATTTAACGCATCGTATTTATGGATTTCCATTTAGAACACCAGCATTGGTCGTTGAAAAAGATGCAGTGTTTATGTGAGTACAACATACTTATATTTTCGGTCAGTTCTTGTAATAAATTGTATTTGTAGTCCTGCAGGATGGGATAATATGAAAAAGATATCAATTCTTTATGAAAATATGCATACCTGCAAGCCAGAAGACTATTACGGTGATTTAATTGTGCAACCAGTGACCCGAAAGGTAACCCGTTTCATACTTTAATTAAAATAAACAGTTTAAAACAAACAGTTTATTAAAATGATTAATTACTACTAGACCATCAACCGCGAACCTGAAGTGACAGTCGAAGACGAGCAAGCTTTCCTGGTGAAACAACAACAGTTATTACTAGCTGCAGGCGCGGCTCCACCGCCGATGATCCGTGTCTCAGCTGACTCTCCCCTGCGCTCAGGCGGAGCAAGCAAGGTGAATGCGAGAATTGTAGGCACGCCCGGGATGCAAAAGGTAACCTCTATGCCTTGCATAACCTTGCATCCTGTTGGCTGGCCGTCTATGCTAAGCATGCCGATTTATTTCATGATAAGTTGCTGCTTGCTTGTGTATTGTATATTCCGGATCATATATGTATTTGTTAAAAGCTAACACAATTGTTTAATTTTGCAGCTGGACTGTTCAAAGACAGTCAACGCACCGGGTGGCGAAGGCGTGTTGGCAAATTTCTTTAATTCGCTGCTGAACAAGAAAACTGCAAGTCCTGGTAGTTCCCCAAATGTTAGTCTTGGTGCGCCAACTAAATTAAGTACATCGACAACGTCGAATCCGGAGTCTGAGAAGGAAGCAATGCGCTCAGGGGCGGCCGCCGCATTGGATCGCTTGTCTTCCAGGGCAGCAAAGCCTGCTACCGGTGTTGACTTCGACGCGTCTGACTGCTAAAATAAATGGCATGTTGAAATAGCGCAATATAAAATAATAGTTGCACTGTAACTTTAAACTACTTTCTGCTAGTTATTTATTTGTTCGTTTTGTGTAAGCGAAAAGAATGTACTATTACGCAATAATCTAGCATACTAATGTCAACCAAGTGAAATCAGTTCATTTCCGAGTGTTATCGAAAATTATGTCTTAACATCTCTGTGATAATTTTCAAGTTATAAACCTTTATGATGTATATCTTTGCACTCAAGCTTAGTTAATTAATTTTTTATAATCACTCACTGCTTGTAAGTAAAGAATGTGCAGACTAATCACTCTAATAAATAATTATTTTGCAGATGCTTTCTTTACTTACTTTAAGATGCTTGTAGTCACCATCGTCATTGAACGTTGATGACGATTTTCCCGAAAACACTGCCTTTTTTAAGACGCTCGAATGCTTCTGGGACGTCTTTGAAGTCGTATACTTTGTGTACGATTGGCTTTAGTTTTTCTTTTTTAATTAAGTCGTCAATGAACTCAACGCCTGTATGAAAGGGAGCGAAGTATCCCCATCGGACACTCTTCCCCGACGCACATTTGGGGAGATTCACCATTAAAAGATTGCTTGCACTAACAGCCAGTCCAGCCAACAGTCCATATTTATCAGTGTTTTTTACCATTGGCGAATTTAACGTAATGAATTTCGAATACTTCCAATCAGAAGGTATTTTCTCATAACCAATGTTGGCGCAATCCAGAATAATATCATATGGTCCATCACTGGCAACATTCTGCACGAAGTTGGGATCCCGATAGTCGTGAACTGTTTGTGCTCCTAGACTTTGCACCAAATCGCAAGCTTGTTTCGAACAAGATGCAACCACATTCATACCAGATGCGACTACCATTTGTACAGCTAATGTACCCACACCGCCTGAAGCACCCGTAATCAAAATTTTATAGTTCTTTGATTTCTTTAGGTATAAGTCTCCAGATAAGAACAAAGCCGACCATGCAGTTAATCCTGAATAGAAAACTGCTGCTGCCTCTTCAAAATTTAGTAAATTAGGCTTGAGACAAGTCTGAAAGTGCAAAAAAGAGATAATTTTATATTGTAAAGAATTTAGAAAAACTAACTAAATCTTTTTCTGCAAGTATAACTGCTGCATGACTCCCTTGCTGGTGAAAAGGTAACACACCATAAACAGCATCACCGACTTTCAGATGTGTCACTTCTTGACCTTTATCTAAAACTGTCCCACTAAAATCTCTTCCGAGGGTCATTGGAAACTCGGGACTTTGGTTGCGAAAGAATCGGCCCACCGATTGGGCATAGCCTTGCATCATCATGTAGTCTATTGGATTGATGGAGGATGCTTTAACTTTGACTAGAATTTGTGAGGATTTTGTAATCACCGGCATCCGTTGTCTTGATAATTGCAATTCGCTAATATCTCCGTATGAATGGATAGACCATGCTTTCATTCTGTTTGCATCTTGTTGCTCAAGACTTCTTATTAATTGATTACTAGATTGTGCTAAGTTTACATGTTCACTGAAGAATCTTTTCAAGATATGCACTGAAATACTGTATGGACGATTCATTTTTATAATGTAAATACAAGGAATAAATAAAAATCACATGGGTTTAAACGTTTATCATTTCAGATTTGAGGTTACAAAACAGCTGGTTTGTTTCAAAAAATACTATATATATTATACAACAGCATTACTACTAAAAGTAATAAATTACAAAGTTACTTCGCTGGCTGGAAGTCCAACTGCCGATAGATTTGTTATTTTATACAAAGCACCATGGAAAGGTGGTTCCAATGAAGGATCTACCCTTCCACTTGTAACATAAAGTTCATCAAGTTTATCACCACCGAAACAAACTGATGTTATTTGTTTTGCGGGCATATCAATCTTCTTAAGTAGTTTATTTTCTTCTTTAGAAGAAATTTTTATAACACAGCTACCATTAAATACAGCAACCCATAAATTATCCTCTGAATCAATAGTCATCCCATCAGGGAAGCCTTGAATCCCATTCTTTGGAAAATCAAATAAAACCTTACGGTTTGCTAAATTCAAAAAAGATTACTAAATTGCAATAATTACTTATTACGAACTTACAAATAGCTCCAATTTCTAAACTATAATCGAAGACATAAATACATTTGCAAGGAGAATCAATATAATAAAACTTGGTGTTATCTTTACTCCATGCCAATCCATTAGAAACGCGCAAATTTCCACAATGGGTTTGAACCTGACCTTCAGAAAATGCATAGGAATAAAGAGACGCTTTTGCATGGATATTTGTATGCTCTGTAGCATTTGTTCCTGATTTGATAAATTGAAGATTAATAAAAATAATTGCTATAATGCGAACAGTTTACCAAACCAAACTCTTCCCAATGGATCGCATTTGCCATCATTGATTCGATTTCCAATAAGATCTTTGCTGGTCTCGACCTCAGTAATTGCCTTAAATTCTGCTGTGCCTGGCTTACCATCCCAACTTGCAATACCTAGCATTCTATGAATTGCTACTACAAATTCGTTTGCTTTTCCTTTAACTGGCAAGATAAAACCAATTTTTCCTGGTTGAGCTGTTATTTCATTTAGTTTTTATAGAAAAACAAAAGTATAAATGTTGTGTAAGACTTACATAATTTTGCCTTTACGTATTCCGATGTTGATGGTGTGTATTTATGTATAGTTTCACCATAAATGTCCACAAAGTACAAACTTTTTGTAGATGGCTGCCAATGTGGACCTTCTCCTATCAGGAGGCAATCAACAGCATCCACTTTAGAAATTGTTAACGCCATAATTTTATCTGTATTGCTGTAGTAGTCGCAAAATACGGAATGAGTGTGTACTTGCACAAAACCTGTGTGCTATGTATATAGATAAGACTCCCTCCTTCACAATCCGCAACTGTGAGATATTTAGGCCTCAAATATGCCATACATTGTTTTAAATAACAATAATGACTAAATATTTAAAAACAAATGAATAAGTTTTAAATATAATAAGTTTGTATAATAAATTGAAGCAATAAATATTATTTAGATACTTTGATGTAAAACTTGTTTAGTTTTCAAGAATTTGCTCTTATCATCTTACAAGTATTGCTTCAACGGCTTGGCAAAAAAAGTGCGCTCAATGCGCAAACTAAAATAAGAATAAGAATATGTATATTTTAATTTAACCTTCATTTGTAAACCGTTTAAATACTTACGTATTAGACTTCCTGCGTAAAGATTAAAAGCTACTGTGCAATTCCACAGAAGCATATAGCCGACAACTGAGCTTGAAATAATGCTTCCTAATCGTCCCAGGACCATTGTAAAACAAACAGCCATACCTCGTAAGTACGTAGGATAAAGTTCAACTACTGCTGCATTTACAACCACAACACACAACCCAGGAGAAACAAGAACTATCAGGAAAAGAGCACCTATTGCAGCTGGGTTTGTAACCCAATTTAGTGTCACTACCACTATTCCAGGTAGACCAAGAAACAAGGCTAAAATATTCTAAAATAAGTGTTGAGGAATATGGGCCTCTTTAGCTCAGTGGCAGAGCACTGGTCTTGTAAACCAGGGGTCGTGAGTTCAATCCTCACAGGAGGCAAACACCCAACATTTTACCTAAACATTCAAAGAAATAGAGCAAGAAAAAATTTAAACTTACCAAGAATGCTTTTAATTCCTAGCTTTTTAATAACTGCACTTATTAGAAAATATCCTGCAAGGTATATCAATCCAACATACATATTTTGAAGATATACTTCTGAATCAACATGACTACTGCAAGGCTTTTCACTAATCATGTTGGCAGTGAAGTTAAAAATGTGTGTTTCGGTCGAAGTTTGAGTATTTGCATTATTGCTATCTATTGCTCCACATACAGTTAATTCTTCCTGACTGTTCGAAATCTGTTTCAATATATCAGGATACCATAAGAGTAACCCACCTGACGTTGCATATATTCCACTCTGCAGAAGACACAGCAACAATGTTTTGAAAATAAACTCACAGGAGAAGAGTTTCAGAAAAGACAAGCTTTTATTCTCTTGATTATTGCTCTCTTCTTTTGGAATAATCCTCTTGAAGATAAACTCTTCACTGGTGTGTTTCTTATTATTAATTGCGTACATTTTACGCAGAACTTGCATTGCTTCTTCTGTTCTTCCCACCTGAGCTAAGAACTTGGGACTTTCTGGGCTCATAAACAAGCAGATGCAAGCTGGGATTATAGGTAAACCTCCAATTAGAAGAAAGACTCTCCATGATGCAAAGTGATATCCAAATATATCGACGCTCACATTGTATAAGTCAATAGCCCAAGCAGCCAGTGGTAAAACAGTTAAAACTAATCCGATAAATAGTGCAACAACTACCATGTAAACAGAACGGTTTTTATCGTTGAGAAATTCGCCAACGTAGGCAAACACTAACCCTGAAGAGCAGGCAATGCTACAATTTGCAAAATAAGCAATGTTATTGTTGGTTTTACATTATCTGAAATACGTACAAGGCTCCATTTAGGAAGCGAAATACGACAATCAACCAAAACTCTTGCACAATTGCTGATAAGAAAGTACACGTAAAAGCGGAAACTAGGGTGTACAGCATTAAATTTCTTCGGCCATAATGATCAGAAATAACACCCCAAATAAACTGCATCGACAGAATGCCTACAGAGCTAATAGTCACCAAGACAGATTTTTCTTGCAAACTTAAATGCATGTCACATTCAGCAGGAGGTATAATGTACCCAATAGAGTAGCATTCAGCATTTATGGCAAAGAGTATCAATCCGGCAATAATTGTTATAAAAATACTGAATGTTCCATTTCCTTAACGAATAAACATTAACATAAGTTTAAAATGTTGGTATATTTAATATAATTTTTACCTGTTTCTTCTAGAGCTTGTTCGATGGTCCCTTCTGTTTTGCTTTTAGTTCCATCGACATTTTCTTTGTATGGCTTTATTTCTGTTACCAGTTCATTGATTATATAAATTTCCTTTGATTTTGGCTCTCTTTGATAACAAGTATCATCTTTTGTTCGAGTGCTGATATCACCTGCACTCATCGTGCTTATCTGATGTTAAATGTGTATCCGTTTCGACAATGAGTTTCCAAATTATGTGTAAACTTGATCTCACGTCACACTATCTGGAAGCTTATTTGTTTCAACTTCCACCTTAGTTGGCAACAATCTGACTGACGAGAGTAATCCGTACTATTTTGTAATT
This sequence comes from Aleochara bilineata, assembly GCA_003054995.1. Classification (NCBI taxonomy): domain Eukaryota; kingdom Metazoa; phylum Arthropoda; class Insecta; order Coleoptera; family Staphylinidae; genus Aleochara; species Aleochara bilineata. Next base: position 235,201 of record NBZA01000334.1, read on the forward strand.
GCATGTTTGCTTATGATTTACTCTTATTGTTCAAAACAGAAACAAAAGAACAAATATTATCAAGTTGGTTCGTAAAGATAGCTAAAAATAAACAATAAACAAGACATAAAAATGTGTAACGTAAATATCTTTATTATCTTTTTGATCAGTTGTCTTAGAATTGTAAATTCAAATGACCAAATGACAAATATTTACATAGTCTTTTACATAAAAAACGCATTTTTAAATCCTTAAATAGTAGACTGCTATTCTTTATCTTAAGTAAACAAATTTAAGAAAATGTTTAATACTGATATTTAGCACTATGAATTTTTAATATATTATATAAATAATTTAAGATAACACATGTTGCAAGGAATTAAAAAATACCCAATTTAATAAATAATCTTATAATAAAATAACATATCAGAAGTAAACTAATCACTATAACTATGATGGAAATATATTCAATCACGGTCACTTCATCATCTTCGGTTTTGCAGTGCTGGGTAAATCCAGCCTAGAAAAAAAAAACTTTAATTTTTTTATTTCAGTAAAATACGGAGATTTTATACCCATCCGCCATTATTGGCAATCCAGTCACCGAGGTCGTCTTCCAACACTTCAACCATCCCGTCAACGAGTCCATGTAAATACTCCGGATGCCCTTGGCACACACAATCCACCCCCAACCCACCTGCAACTGCAAAGATTGATACCACCTTGCCCCAGGTGATATCATTCTTGAAGAGGTCATGTCCAATAGCGGCGAGTAGAGCAGCAGCAGCTTTTTCTGAGATAAGAACCCCACCAGGAGTATGACTCGCTTGGCGGGCCACATTAGTGTATATTTTCGGATACTGCCGCTCGAGTTCGCTACCAGCAGCCACAAGCCCAGGGAACACATCGCGGACAATCAGCGCACTGGAAGTGCCCACCAGGCTGCGCAGTCTGTACAAACCCAGTTTCTTGCTGAAGATGCCAGACCGCTTCAGCCGGGTGCGAATGAACTGTGCACAAAGCACGCGTCCCTGGGCCACCACATGCTCAGGGGGCACACTGGGCATCCGCCACCCGATAGTCGTCGAGAGTTTTCTTGATACTACATCGCTCACGTTGCTGAAACGTCGCTTAGCGTTCAGATGATCATCGCTGGGTTTGCTAAGTGGTGCAATGCCAAGAAGATTTGCGTGCAAGGCGGCAGGGAAGCTCAACTTCCGTGAGTGCGCTCGTGGAGGCCCAAGATGCCCCAAAGGCCGTGTCAGCACTGGGTTTACGCATATTGTCGGTGTATCGAATGTTACTTTGCGATCATGGATTGTCGTTCCTGTCGATGAAGCATTATCCATGTAGTAGTATTGTATACTAAAAATAAGACAAAAACCAAATACAAGCCGCACTTTCCTTCCATAATGCGATGACAAATAACGGTGTTTCAATCAAGTGGCACTTACAAGCCATAAATCACGACTTAATTACACATTATCAATGGATATTGGGCCAAGTCGTGAGTACCGAATTTAAATCTGCACGTTTTTATGCATTCTCATTAGCAGTTACATATTTGCTTGCCGGGGGGAAAGCTATAAATACATGAATCAACCGACAGCTTCTTCAATCTTCCCGAAAATGTCACTACTGGTCACAAATTTAGTGCTTGTCTTGCTTCTGTGCACTTTACGCCAATGCATTTGTGATTATATTTACTCCAACTTTGAAAGTGTTTCAAGTTTACCGGAAGTCATAATCAACAAGAATTACCCACCCCAAGGATACGTGTACCCTATTCCTGCAAATCCTTTGCCTTTGCCACTGCCACCACAACCACCTGCGCTCCTGCCGCCTCTTCAGGATGAAGTACCGGTTAATGACTACCTGCCACCACCATCTCTACCACCGGCAAATGATTATCTTCCGCCTCCTAGCAATCTTCAACCACCAAGCACTTCGTATGGGGTGCCGGTGGCCAGATCATCGCCGGTGGTTAAAGCAATAGCAATGTCTTGTCTGGATACAAGTCAAAATCGTTTTTTCAAGGCAACCATTCAGTCGCCAGAATTCATTCATCAATTGCCAGTTTTTCCCAGAACTTCCCAACCAGGATGTGGGTTTAGTCAGCAGTCAAGTGACACGGTTATTGTCGATTTGGACGGAGTTAAAGTTGGTGACTGTGGTGTGCACTACTGCGCCGATAAGAAAATGTGTTTGAATCTACGTATGCCCACTGTCAGAGGACTCAAGTTACCTGAAGATAGACTCATCAGCTTACAGTGTATTCCTCAGAGTTCTATTGCAAGCACTGTTAAGACTTTTGGAATCAAACCACAAATTATGTAAGTGCATAATTTGATTTGTTTTAAACTTTTTGCATTGTTTCATTGTTTGTACAGACAAGGAAGGGCATTAAATCTACCAGGTACCATTGCAACTGGTGGTGCCCAGCGACCATTTAAACCCCACATTGCGGTATACCGAAAAGGAAATGGCCTGGACTACAATCAACTGGTGGAAAGTGGAAGTGCTGTTGTGTTGGGTGAAGACTTAATGCTTAAAGCCTCCGTGAGGGAATCAGATGGTACATAACTATAATAATACTCATTCGCTTGAAAGTAGAAATCAACTATTTTTTAAAATGTAGGTTGGAATTTTGTTAAAATTGGCAGTGTGATAATGCAGCAAGGAATAGAACGTAGCAATGGCCGCAGATCAATAAACCTTCTTGATAATAATGGCTGCCGAAACGAAGACATGAAATTCGTCTGCCCAGAACCCCCGAAACAAATCAACAATCTTATGATTGTCATGCCCTTTCGAGCATTTCTCTTTCAAGATGCACAGGAGAGCGACGAAATGCTAATGAGTGTGCGACTTTACGCTTGCTTGAATTACGATGATTGTCAGGTGATTACAAATGCTAATTAATTCAAATTCACACTCAAGTAAGGAACGTTACATAAGAAGAAATAATTAACTTCCGTTGAATAATGTGTACATGTTATATACCTACTTTAATGATCATTATAAGAAAGTTGAAAAGCTTGATATATTAGTGACATATTAATGAATATAATATCCGTAGGTGAAACACTGCACGGAGAAAGCGGCGAACATTTTAAGCCGCTCGTCTGGGCAGAGTAAACGCAATGCTCGATCAACAGCCGCGCAAATGACTCACGAAGGTAAGGCAACTTATCATGCTGGCCATGACAATACAACAGCGAGAGGCAAAGAAGCGCAGCGCGGGCCAACAACAGTGCAGGATTACGAGTCGTACTTGGACTTTCGAGTGTTGATGCCTGGTCAGCCAGTTGGCGATGCAATTCGCACGCGGTCAATTGTTCCGATAAAAAAGTCTGATAAAAAAGCCATTTACGATGAAAACGTTGTTAATTGGTATATGATCACGTGCGGATTGCTCATCGCCGCTGTTTTTGGACTGACAGTTTTAAATATCGCGTTTTATTACGTTCGTCAAAAATGTTACGATGAGCAACTTCTAAGGTAATTAAGTCAAAACATTTTTGTCAATAAGAAAACAGTCCGTAAATTTAAATGTTTATTATGTATGTTTTGTTTTGTAGTTAATAGGTACATATGTGCTTTTTAAGAGATTGAATCTGGGTTATGTCATTATCACTTTCAACTTTTGCCATGCTGTACCAGTTGCAAAAATATTTACCTCGTCTCTTCTTAAATAAGCTAAAGAAAACATTTCAGATTTATCTTGAATCCACATCAATATTATACCTACGAATACCATTGCACACTTTGTATCACAAATTAGCTAATTAAAAGGCACTTAAACTTTTAAATATGAATTTAATTGTGAGAAAGTATCTAGTATAGTAATTATACAAATATTAGCTGTCAATCAAATCAATACTTATATAAATTGCAATAAACTTGTTTATTCAGTAGTACATACTAACTGAATTACTTGAGATGTTAAGTTTTTTGTAACGTTGGTTCAGGAGTGTATCTAATGTTACACACCTGAAATAAGCACGCACAGCCAAATTAACATTAATATTTGTTATTTGCATAAACAATTAGAAAAACCGTAGTGTTCTAGTACCAACACTCAACGTTAGCACCTGTATGGAACCCACGCAAACGAAGTGATTGTTTCAATACACAACGATATCAAACGCTATCAAAAAGTAAACCTTACACCGCGAATTAATTAGTGCCCCACTTGGTGTATACCGCTGAAGTAATTACATTCTACTTGTCTAAAAATAGTTAATACTCATCTCGTATTAAAGCATCAAGGCAGAAATGTATCAATTTCAAAACTAAAACGTTAGCCTAAATTTAAAACTAAATGAAAGTTAGTACTCGTATCATATGAATATGAGTATAATATAAATGTTTTAATCGTAATTTATGTGGCACTAGACATAAAACTCAAGAATTTATTCATTCAGGCGTGCTATTTGTAGGTCAACTTCATGTACAAGTGAATTTCTTTTGACAAAGCGGTGCACGTATGAATTTTGCATTATTTATTGTTGTATAAACGATAATCAAGAATGCAAGAAGCGTTTTATCTTGAACATACTTGTAACACAATGCCTTGCATGTCGCAACACATTGTCTTATTATTCTCGAACCTTCAGGCGCTCAATCACGAATTAACATGCATCACAACAGCCTATGTATCAGTCCATCAATTATGATGATGATCGCACTGAATATATTTCACTTTCATCGGCTGATAGCTGATGTAGTTGCGCAACAACAAATTAATAATGTTTAGTGATATAAAAGTAATGCCAATGCACTCAAACTTGCACGCAGCGTTTTAATTTCAAACTAATTCCAGATATTCAAGTATATTTATTAGTTTTTCTATTCCCATATTATACCCATTGGAAGTTTCAATCAACAACATTTCAACTAACAATTATATATTGTAAAGAATATGACAAAATGAAAAGCGTTACCAAGCGCGTTGTTTAATTAGCAAGTAGGACAAACAATTGTTGTCAATTATTTTAATTATTACCCAGATTAATAACTCCCATTTCACATTGAGGAGACATGAATTCATAAAATTGAAAGTTATACGTACGTTGCTTTTCGTTATCAATATCAATACATTAAACTGCGTCCATGGTTGGCTGGCTTATCAGCGAACACAAAACAACCGTTGCAGATTCTTGGGACATGTGCGCACTGTTGCCACTGAAATCACTGCTGCGCATCACGTTAACAACTATGTACCTTACAAGAAGTACTTTGGACTGTTGTTGTTCTTAGCGCGGCTGCTCTCACAAACTGGAAATTCATTTACGTTTTCGGCAGCGACGAAGCAATCAATGCATGCGTAATACGAATACAACCGCGTGTTGCCCACTCGAATACACATCTGAGAGCCGGCTGCGATCCGGTCTCGCGAAAACTTCCTCGCCTACCATTGCGCGTCTACCTCACGCTCAATTAGTTTATGTATGTGGGCTTTTTTTTACTATTTTGAATAAATGTGTTGCGGATGTTTTGAATTCAGCACTTTGGTAAAATGTGTAGTCATTACAATTTAATTGTATACCTAATTGATTGTATAATAGGCTTTCCAGTCGAATTATCAATTATTTCTTTGTAGTAAATACAAGTTTAAAACATTTAATAATACAGTAACAAAAATCACGAAGTAATTGGAGCTTTACCCACAACCTTAGGCATTTTCTTGTTTGTTGAGTCCTCCAACTCTTTCGGCTTATAGTAATGTGGGGCAACTTCAAGTAGCCATTTACTTTCGATTTCAATGACGCACCGCATGAACTCTTTCGTGGTGAAAACTAGTTCGTGGTAGAGCACCCATCGAGGCAAGTCCTCAAAGAGAGCGCTGTTGGGATGAATGGTTACACTTTGATTGTGCTTGACAGTCTTATAGGAGCCCCCTTTGGATAGGCGCGCAATGTGGTAAAAATACCCAGCAGTGATTGCTTTCCTAATATCGTCAGTCTCGGTCACATTTGAGACCATTTCAATCTCGACTCGCTGCATCAAACCCACCAGTTGCTCCCTGACATCTCGAGCGCGCCGCATAGACCGGTACTGAATGAAATTTTCGTAGCACCACTGCGTCGAAAAGTCACTATCTCTCCACTGATTGTAGACATTCAAAAGAGATAAGTGATCCCCACAAGCGTGGTTAAAATTTTTCCGCGCGGTGTCAGCATGGATGATTTTATCTTTAGGTCTGTAGAAAATCGCTCCATTTACTGATAACATTGCTGCAATAGTAACTGCTTCTTCTGAACATTTATATCTAAAACAAACAGTTTATTAAATAATTTTTCTAAATTAAAAATAAATAAAACATACTTTTCAGCAGCAAGTAACATTTTCGCCATCATTGGATCCACCGGAAACTCCGCCATCCTTCTGCCCAGTTTTGTGAGTTCTCCATGGTGGTTTAAGGCACCCAAAGCGTATAACTGTTCCAAAGCTAATACGAGTGTTTCATGAGGAGGTGGATCTAGAAAGTCAAAGTGCACCAAGTCGGTAATACCCAACGCCTTTAACATTAAAACTGCATTTCCCAGATTAATGCGCATAATTTCAGGTACTGTATTGTCTTCCAGCTCGTGTTTGTAGGACCATGCCGTATACAGCCGAAAAGTCTTCCCGGGCGCTACACGACCAGCTCGGCCTGCTCGCTGATTGGCAGACGCCTTCGAGATGGGCACTACCATCAAGCTTTCCATTCCCGTACGTGAATTAAAATGGTTCTGCTTGGCAAAACCAGGATCGATAACATAGATAATATTATCAATCGTCACCGACGTCTCTGCAATGTTCGTGGCTAGTACAACTTTTCGCGCTCCTGGAGGTGTTGGCTCAAAAATCTTCGCCTGCATATCGCTTGGAAGATTTGCGTACACTGGTAAGATAATTAATTCTTTTAACTTAGATCCTAATCGGCGAACGCGGTCGGTAAGAAGTTCCTGACAAGTTTCAATCTCTTCCTGGCCTGTGAGAAAGACTAAGATATCACCTAATGGTTGCGTTGCGTGGATTTGTAGTACAGAAACAACACATGCATCGATATAGTCGGCTTCCGGTGCCTTGGTATAGTAAATATCGACTGGGAAACGCCGCCCAGGAATACGAAATATCGGCGCGTCACTGAAGAACTCTGAGAACTTTTGTGCGTCTAAAGTTGCGCTTGATATAAGCAGCTTTAGATCGGGTCGGAAGCGAGCAATATCCTTAACTAGACCGAACAATATATCAGTGTGTAGTGTGCGCTCGTGCGCTTCGTCGATAATCATGACGCTGTATGACTGAAGATCTGGCTCTGAGAGAAACTCTCGATGCAAAGTACCGTCCGTCATATACTTAATTATTGTACGTTCTGAGGTACAGTCCTCAAAACGTATCGCATATCCTACCTCATTACCCAGTTTTACATTCATTTCCTGTGCGACTCGAGACGCCACAGACATAGCAGCTACTCGTCTGGGCTGCGTGCAACCGATTTTCTTTCCGTCTTCCGTAAAACCTGATTCATGCAAATACTGCGGAATTTGTGTCGTTTTGCCAGACCCAGTTTCACCTTCAATAATAAGCACCTGGTGATCTTTCACCGCTTGGATTAGATCATCCCTGAAAGGATACACTGGAAGACTGCGTTTAGTTTCTTGGATATCTAGTCGCTTCTTTTCAACTTCTGTCAACTGCTTCTCTTCCTTTTCTTTCGTTCCTGGTATTTTCAATGCTTGTATAAATTCAATCTGGTCTGCCAATAGTAAATCATACTCATCCTTCTCTTTGTTCTTCTTCTTGGCGCCGAAAGAAAAGACCGCAGAATCCATCTGCTCTTTCTCCCATTTCTTCTGCTCTGACTGAGGCATTTTCTCTAGTTCATCTACTTCTACATATTGGGATGTTGATCCTTCCCCTGCATCTTGGGGCATGTGGTATCTTTGTACCCTTTCCAATTCTCTGGCTTTCTCATGCTCCTGAGCCAACTGAAGCAGTTGCTTTTTATGTTCCCTTTCTTTCCGTTCCCGCTCTGTAAGGACTTCTTCCTCGAAAAGAAATTCGTCATCTTTGATATCCGCTTCAAGCTCCATAAGTTTGTCATCTTTGCGCTTCTCCAAGTACCGTCTTCGAGATTCAATTCTCAATTTGGGAATCATCTTCTCACGGTCCTCGGCCTCTAGTTTCAGTCTTTTGGCCGCTTCCTCATACAACTTCTTTTCCGAAGCATGGATAATATTCCTCGTTTTCTCTGCATCGCGCTTCTTGAGACGTTCGGCAAACTCATCACGTTCCTTTAAATCTCTTTTGCGAGCCTCTTCTGCACTGTCAGAGTCAGAACTGCTTTGATATCTTTTACTTCGCTTACTCATCTTAAATTATGCTTTGCATCGAAAAATTCCTTAAAAATCTTAATGCTTAAGCATTTATCTTAAATGTTTTCATTAATTTAACTTGTTTTGGTCACATAACCTTAAACTACAAACAACTTAGAAGTGAAACAAGTTGCATATATGTTTTCACTTTGCTAATGAAGTTGTTACGCATGTTTAACTAAGTACGAGGAAGTCAAAGCAAAGGTATGTAGCGGAAACAGCAAGAACACCAACTATCTTCAAGCTAATTTTATAGCTAATTATGTTGAAATAGCAATTCAAGGAAACATCTACATAATTTAAGAATGATACGACATATTAATAAGTTACAGTTCTTTATTTATCTGGAGCAGAAATGTTTTATTTTATACAAATAAAATGAAAATATTGGTGTATATATAAAAGAATCATCCATTACATCATTTCCATTATCCATAACAGATGAGACGGTAAAAATGAATCCATTTCAATAATTTACAGTAGAGTATGTTATCAGCATTGACGCCAGTATAGTCAAGCATATAAATTGTTTGATGTTATAAATTCTTCCAAATATATATATTAAAACTTTTCTTCATCCAAGCCATGTTTAAAGAACATCATGACAGGTACTTGATTACCGTCAATATCACGATATTCCATCAGTCCAACCATGCCATCAATATCCATAGATTCACCAGTGAAAAATTGTAATTCTTTGAATCTACTCAGAATGTCCTTCATGACTTTGTTCATGTTGGTCTTGAAAACCTCTACTTGGTCGGGACTCTTTTCTTCGAGCTTAGTCACCAATCTATAAGTTAAAATAATAAATATCTATACCGAGAATACATATGCCAAAACACTTACTTTTTCATATATTCCTTGAGATATGCAGTGTAAGATTTCTTATCACCAAAGGCATAGGTCTCACATAGCCGGTGGTTCAAAACAATATCCACACCAGATTCAACTGCTTCGTCTGTGCCCTCATCAGCTTCTTCTGCAGACGGGTTGAAACCGTCGATGGCAACATCACCATGTTTGCGTTGCACCAACCTGCCATATACTTCATAGACGACCTCATCTACCAATTTGACTTTGTAAGTGTCCGAAAACATTTCGTCACCTACAAAACAACATATGTTGAGGTTAAAGATCAGTTACATCTAGACGGCCTTGGTTACACTTGGTTGAAAGCAGTTTAGTACAAAAATATTAACTATGCCACCTTAATCAAAGTGCAAATTTCAAACTTACCAGTAAAAATGTCCTTAAAGATCTTCATTTTAACGGATGATTTAAGATTCCTTCTCTAAATGCAACACAACAAGTAGTCCGCTCGCCCCGGCGGTTCAACGTAAAAAGGACGGATTGACACATGTGTACTATCGTTCTGAGGTGGCATCATGCATTTGGCATGTAGCATAGGCAACTTTAGAAGCACTAATTGTATTTATATTTATACCAAAATATAAATTAAATAATTTATAAATTTCTTACAGATGTTTAAAATTACTTTATGTTGTTTGTATATACATTTAATATTATTTAGAAATTTATAATAACATGAAAACAAAAATTACTTTAAATAATAGTTTGCGCATGCGCACAACTTAATTACAAAGTAACCTGCATCTTCTATTTGAGTC
>NBZA01000334.1:254536-265632 GCA_003054995.1 Aleochara bilineata
GCAAAGCAAGTAATAATCGATCAACTATTTATTGTTCTCATCAAATATAAGAATTGAAGAGCATTAAGTAATGTATGTTTCAACTAACTATTCTCTAGATAGTTATCACAAAAGTTTGTTACTTATGCAGTAAATACGCAAATTAAAACATTACACTTTTGAATAACGACCATTTTATTCCATCGTACAATAAATAACTGCTAACCACGTCTGATACAAAAAGTTCTTTAAAAGACTGACCTAATGTAATATTGACTGTTTTAAAATAATCCAACCTTAACCATCAAACTATCAACTTACGATGAATGTGCAGATTTTCAGTTCTTAAGTTACTCAATATCTTAAAATTATTTGCAAACAACATAAAAATTCGTGCAAAATGAGCGACCGATAAACATGGACAAATGATCAAGTAAGGTAAGAACCAAAAATCTTTAACAATTCATGACCTAACAGATACATCATCTGTGAATTAAATTAATTACGAGTGGATTGCTTTGTCTTTTTTGGTACATAATTAGAATGAAACCACGGCTGCGACTGCCAACGCTCACGACGAAATCAGACTATATATCATTCTGCAACAGAGCAAGAAAAACAAGCAAAAATTACTTTGGGTTTTTGGTTCTTACTTACACCTACCATTGCACCAAGTCAACAATAAAATAATTCACTTAATATCGTATAAAGATAATAGTAATACTCTTATTATTCTGGCTTATCTTATGTAGCAAATGCAAAATGTTATTGCCGAATTAAATATGTACACCTACTGACTGTGAGACAAAAGTGCGTCCAGTGAACTTATCACGTGACATGCTCATGCGCCCTTTCCAGGGCAATTACATACCCATAAAGATAATAGAAAAATGATAACAAGTAGAATGCCAGCTTCACCCATCCTTCATACTGGCACTTGTTCAGTTGATCCATGTTCATGATACTTGTGGGGTCATACAACCCAGCCCCAGACATCACTGGCCTGGTTCTGTACCTATTGATGTGGTAGGCAATCAATGGTATGTTAATCAGAAGTGAAATCCACTCTCCAGAAGCCATAAAAAGCATATTGAAGAATATATGAAGAATGTACTCAGGAAGCACCAGCTAGAACATGAAAATGAGATGAGGATTATGGATTAGCCACAATGTCTTCATATATACTTACAGGATTGAGACTGTTGCATTGATCTATGGGATTTTTGTGATCGGTCTTAAGTTCATCAAATGCAATCACGTGAAATAGCGAAAAGAAAATGAGGAAAGCGTCCACAATTAAGGCAATAATGTAAGAAAGCGCTGGAAAGTTGAACGCCATGTTGTTTGGTTATGTTGTACTTCTATTTGTTTGTTCGGAGCGTTCACAGATCAACCACTTAACCACGAAACACGGTGATGCATTCGTCATCCACGCTAATTACGGTAGCACTATTAAAGGAGAGGCGCCGGTTGCATCAAAAGTTGAACGATGATGCGTTTATTGTCATCTGGACGAGGTGACGCAATTTTATCTACCGGTATATGATGATTCTTCTGTATGACGGGCAAAAATACGTATGCATAGGTGGTAAGACTGGAGACGTGTACACTTGCAGAGTACAAAATATGGTATTTAATGTTTGTTTAATACTGTGATAAAATACGATAAGGCAAAATTGCATACAATTTCTTAGAACAACATTAAATTAATGTAGTATTGACACAGATGCTGACGTCGCGACGTCGAAAAGGTTCTGAAATTGACTTCTATAAAATTTAAAAAAAAGTATACATACATATCTGCAAATGTAATAAACTGATATAATCTAGAATTTTATAAGATATTGAATGAAAGTTTATATTTTAACCGTACATATTATCAAAAATCCATAGTTGCATGCATAATATCACTTTTGTAATAAATCCAACTTTAAGAAATTACAGATTTTCTACACATGTCTGAACTTTACCAGCAGATGGCGCTTGCAGTGCAAAACTTGCAAAAGATGTCTGCAAAGATAAAGCTTTGTGAGTAAACAAATACTTTATGTATACTAAGTCAGACATAAATTAATTTAATTACATTCAAACAAACAATTTAATGAGTAATTAAGTTAAAACCGACTTTAAAGGTAAAATATGTACACTTACGCAAAATTTATATTTGGAATATGCTAATGTATCAAAATATTATTATTACGTCCATAGCAACAAATGCACATTGTATTAGTGTGGTAGTGATTTGAATCTGTTGACACTATTACGTTATTTAAATCGATATTTTCATAATTCGCTTTTATTATGATTCGCGAGTGCTAATGATAGCGAATGCCAAACAATAACGATGTCCGTATTTACGCCTCAATGTAGTAGAATATTTAAGCGAGTTGTAAATTCCAACCGAGAATATGTGCATATCAATTAATTGAAAGTCACATATGCAATTTTCAATTAAATTCGTTTAATTACATGAGTCGTCATGATACAAGACATTTATCCTTGAAAATTGTCAACTTGATGTAACAATTGTTCGAAGGCACATACTGAAACGTGATATCTCGACGAAATGTTGCATATCACGTCAGATGCGTGCCGTTTAACTGGCTACGGACTCGTCGCCGCCACCATTCGTATCAGATGACAGCTCGCCGCAGAAAAACTCCAGTCGCAGTCGCCATGCAGATCTGCGGTAACTCTATCGCCATTGCGAATCATCGTACAGACCCCAAAACTGCATACAAATCCAAAGACATCCTACGATTGTAATAACAAGTGTGTCTAATGATGGTTTATGTTGTTGATAACAATCCAATGTTTGCATTCGTATCATAAACGATCGAATTGTTTATTTCCTTATTTATTGGAAGAAAACACTAAGCAAGCACACAAGCAAATCGTTGTGCGTTTTAGGTAATTGAACGCAAATGACTTGTGCGAGGCAAAGAGAGTTTTTCACTTGTTCAGCTCAGGCTCAGTTCAGTTCTGCTTAGTTTAGTTCAGTTAAGTTCAGGTCTTGTTCAGTTTCAAGAGTTATGTATGTTTAAATGTGTAGTCGCTGACCCAATAAATGTCTCCAATAATTCAATATTATTAGTGGAACGTGACCGTCCTGCTGACTAAATTAACGACGCTAACGACGCGAAAGCCCACAGCGTCGCGCGTTGCGGCAGCGACGAATGTAAACATGCCTGTAAGAAGAAAAAACTGAGAATTACGCCTCGCCAGTGTGTGAGTAATAACGCTAAAGACGTGGTAATGAAGCCAGAAACAAAGAGCGATTCCAGCGAAAATTTATGCGTCGCGTATCGGATTGCAGACGCCACTAAAAACTCCACTCGCAAACTCAAACTTTGTCGTCTGATGTAATCATTTAATAAATGAAATATGTACATATGTACACATGCATTTGTCGTGGGTGTGTGTTGGTGGCTGAAAATGCTGAATTATTAAATAATGCGCATGCGTTGCAGATTTTCGGGCGCCGCTTATGCCTGTGAGTGTTGTATTTCAGCTAATAAATCATCGAACTAGCGTATGATTATCGGAATACAAGCAGGGCTTTGTTGTTCTTTCAGACGAACGCGAGGAAGAAGGCGGAGTTGGCGGAGTTGACAGTCATCCTTGAGTAAGTTTGGCAACACGGCGCGTAAGTCATAACAATACGGCAATAGGCAGGTATTACAGCATGGGGCGCACGCGGTGTGTCACGGTTTCACAAAATATTTAGCAAACTGTGTCACCATATGTTATTATGCTATTGCAAATCATAATTTCTGATGACGACGCACTCACCTATATTCTGCAAGTGCACAGATCACGCAATGCAATGCAAGGCAAGGCAACGCGCCCGTCGCAGGCAAGAACAAAGCTGACTCGTTCGAAATCCTTTTACGATTTCGATACACATGTGCCGAAATTTTGATGCATCGCTGAAACTTGCACGCAGATGCAAATTTATTCCGAAACTGTCATAAATTTCATGTTGAGTAAGGCAAGGATCGCTGAAAATCAATCAACGAGTTAATTAATTAATTATCAAATGTGTAAATAAACAAACAGGCCATCGGAGTAATTATATAAGTAAACTATGATTATTTATCGAATTATTAGTAAATAATTCCGAGCCAAATGAAAACAAAATCAGCATGAAAATGGAAACGAAAAAGAGATGGGGCTAATGTACAAGTACAAGTCATGTTTTATTATGATTAGTTTTGCGTTAAGTGTAAATCACCTCCTCTCTGAGACCCCAGTCGGAGTCTGACACTTCAGATAAGAGAGCATCTGATGTTTTGCTGCTCGTGTATTGTCAGTAAATGTGCAAATCAATAGACAAATTTTAAACAACAGGATCTAACCTCTCTGACCCTTCAAACAGGCATCAGTACCGTGACATAAATCAGTACAAAACAACACTCGTAATCAAACCAGTCGTTAAATTTCCTCGTTTTTTTCCAAATAGATTGAAATGATTCTATACAGTTGTAGTTTTGGAAGTTGGCAGTTCTGACAGCTCTGCCAACTGCAGCTGCATATGTAGGAAGAAACATAAAGGAATTTGCAAGTGTAGAAAATGTTGCAAGGATTGAGCGAGACACGCCTAACCGCGCCGCCATTTCTCCTGCAGCCGCGCGCGGCTTTCGATTGGCCAGCAGGAATTTTCCGCGCGCGCCTGCATGACGAATTTCCCGCCAGCCAGCCAGCCAGGCAGCCACTTCCACCGCTCGCGCTCGCCAACAATGCGTGTAATTATACGCAATTCGCATTTATTTCGGTGGTTTTTATTTTATTCACTAATCGGACCACACAATGCGGTATTAAATTTACAATCGTAATTGTTTATTCATGATTAGCGTTAGTTCATTAGTTACGTTGTTTTGCCTACCGATTGGCAATAACATTTTCTAAAATTAAATTGTTTTCTTGTTTGGGTGGCGCACTTTTATGCAGATGCAAATTGGCAAGGTTATTTCGTTTCGTATGATTAGTATGTACTACATATACCGAAGAAGAGCAATTTGCATTCTTCGTGTACGCCCGATGAGAGCGCGTCAGCCAAACAGCAGGCAGGCGCTGGCCTGCTACACCCGCGCCTGCAGCAGGCGAGAGCGCCGTCGACTGCTTTAGTCGCTGCAAACGCGCCGGGCGCACCGGCCATAAAAACCATCGTCTGCTGCTCTGCTCTGTTCTACTCTACTCCTTATCACAGTGTGCGTTTGAAGCATCAGTGGACTGGACTTACTGACCACGAAGCGAAAAAACAAATCGCCGAACACAGGATTACTTTACTTGCCTACTTGCAACTTGCAATGATTCAGAATAATGTTCGGTTTTACAAGTAGATCTAGTGCGCGACATCGGTTCCAAATCTAAATTCAAATTTGAATTGAATTAAACAGTGGTGTGATTGAAAGGATTCGACAGTTAATCAGTTTGTTCCTTTGAGATTTATCAGTGACAATGAACGACTTAGCCAGCGAAGCGTTGAATTTCACCGCCGGAAGGTCGACGGTCCTCTCAATCTCTTCGAGCACCCTGCTAGCGCCCATCGTCAACCACATAATGTCGACTTCAGTAAGTACTTACCTATAAGAATAATTCATGTTTGTAATGCCAATTCTGGAAGGACGGGAGAGGCTTGAGTGTTTGATGAGAACGTCATTGCATGGTCATTGGAATCGAAGAATTTCCAATCATTAATGCCATGCATTACTGGCCTCCGCAATGTCGCGTCGCGGCCGGCGACTAGGAGTGGACGCGGCGGTAGACCGTACTTGCAATTATTCTTCTCTTCTGCATATTTCACCACCACCAGCAGCAGCAAGCAGCCTGTTGCGACTTGCGCGAAGTAATGGGCACTTCGGTAGGCAATGTGTGCAAACTGCAGGAGCAGAAGAACCAGAGTGCACTTATACAATGAGCGCATATTTCGGGCTCGTAAAATCGGCGCGACGCAATTTCACGCCGATCTTACATTCACAACGTGACTTTCTTCTCGTATCCATCCATCAGTCACTCTCAATATTACTTCTTAATATTTAATATCATCTTGAGTTCTGATCTTAAAAAGCGGAGTGAGAATGATCTTTCATAAAATTCGGGAAAAAGTCGTCCGTCGGATGACTAGATACCTACAAAAGGTAGTATTATTGTATGAATGAATACCTAATAAATAAGCTAAATACACACAGGTGTGGATATCTTAAGAATGCAAGCACGCGCTTTCCAAGAAAACTGTGTTCGTTCATTCATCAGTTTGTATCAAATTTCATTACTTCGTGATCTTCATCAAGTATTATCTCCGACGAGATTGCAAAATCCGCGACATTCTGTCAATGATGTAAAAAATTCTGTCGATGAGGAAAAAAATGATCAAGACGTTCGTTCAACTTTATGCTGCGTATTATAGTTAAGTACTTACCTATAAGTAAGAGAGTAATTCCTCTTATATTGCCAGTGTTAGAACAATTAACTAAATTGTTTTTGTTACATTTTCTGCTACATTTGAACCGTTTGTCAACAAACAATGTTCGCATGTGCTCGCAAATCAATTGTTTATCCAAACTAACCGGCAACCAGTGGCAGTGTTTTTTCTTTTATTTCAAACAAAAACCCTGCTCGGAGAGAAACAAGAGACAAACAGCAACAAACTCTAAAGTCAGACTCAAAATATTATGAAACGCAAGTGCAAGCACATTCGCAATTGCAGTTGAATTTTTTAATGATTAGTAAATGATCGTAATTGTATTTCAATTTCACACACAATCGATCGGTGGAGTATCGTCTTCGGTGCGTACCTTCCACTCACAGCGCGGATTCGGGTTCGCATTCAAAACATGGTTATATTGGTGTAACTTGTAAGAACCTAAGAAAGCCATTAACGACGCCAATGAATGGCAATTTGTAATGGATATACCTATCGGATGTTCGACACCTCCACCGCGTTGTGAATGCATTCGACACGAATGTCACTTGATCTCCCACCCAATGCGACTTAATCCACTTTCAAACATCATTTAGGTACAAACTTACTTACTAAATAAGTATACCTATACCTATAGTAAACCTAAGGGAAGGAGCTCATGATCCACTCCAAAAAATATATTTCAAGAGAAGATCCCATACATTCTGCATTAAGATCCTTTCCTTAAGTCTACTATACTTATAATAAGTTACAATAAGTAAGATTTTTTCAGACAAGAAATTAATTAAATGATTGAACAACTTGTACACTGCACGCGGTTTGTTATTTGTTATTAAAACGCAAACGCGGCCAAACTGTCGATTAATAACCGTGTAAACAATTGACGTTCGGCGCTCGTTTATTTAATAACAATTCGGCGCTGTTATGAAGTTATTTGCAGAAGTTTCGCACCCGCGAAGAAACAACACGCGTAGAATTTGTAAATATTTCAAAGGTGTTTGTTCATTGCCAGCATCCTATTAGACTAGACATTCACTTGCTTAAGTGATTCCACTCGAACGAAGTGAATACATATTCTTGTGACGGATTGGGACAGATGCAGAAGAAGAGAGGCCAAACAAGAATAAGAAGACGATGAAGAAGTTGAAGAAGAGAAACAAGCTGCTGTGAAATGTGATGATATTATTTGAATAATATCATTAGATTATTTATAAACACACATCGTCCGAAATGAAAACACCAGTTTCATCCTATTTTATGATGCATGCCTTGGCTGCCTAGCCCTGTAGTATTGGTATTATACGTACATTTTCCTCTCATGTGGAGGAAAAACAAATAATATTTCCCCTGGAATAACGTAACGTATAAATGGCAAGCAAAAATATAAAGCGCATCACTATAGTTGATGAATTATTTCGATACATTTACGTAGATGACGTTGGATCCGTCGAGTAGTCGCGACGCGACAAATAATGTTGAATAATGTCTTTCTTTCCGCTCATTTCATGGCTGCGCAATACCTTTAATTGAACTCGCAGGTGGTCCTGCCCGCCGTATTCGCGTTGCTGCGCGCCGCGCACTCAGAAAGACCGAGTGGATGTATAATCGACGCCAATAACACTTCATTTCATCAATTGCACAACGTCGCTCAGCCACACATGCGCCTTGTACTTTCGTCTTGGTTATGGTCTTGCGTTTTGCACATATGCCTAAACCTAAAACTGAACAACTGAAGAAGGGAAACTAAGAAATGTGCATAAAACGAAAGAAAAGAGTAGGTATATGTACCTTCAGCAATAACCAATCGATGAAACTAAAATTAAAATCGAACCTTACCGCACTGCAGTACGCGAACAATCGCTCATTGAAATTTATTTCGAATCTTGTGTAGTCGACGTGTTTTATTATAAATTAAAATGCTCCATGCCATGCGCCGATGGCAATCTGACGATAAGAATAACTTACATACGCATAACAACGTGTCGTGTGGTTCGGCGACGCTGTTGGTCTCTCTGGCTCTGGCTCTGACTCTGGCTATCGGTCCGGCCGGAAATAGCAAAGCAGCACTTCACTTCACTCCCGTGTTCCAATTTTCACCATAAATTATTGCCGACATTATTGCGACATCATTATTATTATGCTTTACAATAAATTAACCTGCCCGACAATGACTATGACTATGACCGCTTCTAACCTCAAAATCACTTTCATCCTCTGTTTCAGGATATGGTAAACAATGACTTGCTGCACCAGAAGATCAAAACCGAACAGCCGGACAACGGATACACGCATGCGCTTCCACCGCTGTCATCTTCCCTAGGCGTACATCAACATAGTAAGTCAGTCGAGCGACATCTACATCTACGTTTAAAACGTATCGAAACCTAAGAAGAGATTTAAATGTCAACGCATGGCCAGGTGTCTTAAATAAAAATAAATGCGCTTGCGCTTACATTGTAGGCGTGTTGACGATGTTTATTTAATCACATCCAAAGAGTCGTTTGGCTTTCGACGCGCGACAAACGTGTGAATTTGTGAATCGCGTCCGCCGAACATCTGTTCCCATCGACTTCAATTAATTACGAGCCGAAGCTGTTTCTTGTCTGATGAAATTTTGCGACCCAGATGGGCAGCTCGCTCAGACGGCGATAACAGAACGCCGGTTATCACCGTGATTTTTGAAGGAATAACCACGCAGTGGCGATAGCGCCACTGTGTCGAAAAAAAGCCGACTGAGTGACTAGTGACTGTTTGTGGCTCACTTGTCCCGGTGACTTTCGACCTTTTCGAATATAACTCATATTCAGATCGTGATAAGTCTCTTCGTGGACTGCTAATCTCATTCTCGCTCGCTGCTTTCATGTGCCCCCGTCCAGTGACATTTTCGCAAACACGTATGCGCGAAAATTCGTTGCATTGGGGGAGATGCCCGTTCGGATAAGATTCGTGCTTGCGCCTTGCATGCCGATGCATTGTTGCGTTCCAAGCGGCACGTACTCGCCTCCTTCAGGCACCAACTAACTCTTTAGCAAGCAAATTGTCGCTAAATGATTGCGTTCGCCGGCGTGAAATTTGCTACTTATGTGTCGACTGCTTACAAGTTCTTCATTTCTTTATTTAAAAATAACAAGACTGCGTGCATTAATTAAATTTGTAAAATGAAATGCAAAACAAAACAAAGCACGAAATTCCCCTAGAATTTTAACGAAGAAGGGAGGAATAACAACATTGCAATATGCGTACATGTATCTGGTTGTTATTCGTTTGTTCGCGATACTGGCGCCCTCAACCGCTGTTGTTTGTACCTACCTGGAGGGTAATTGAGTGCATTACTCGTCTAATTGGGCGTATGTAATGTAAACGAGAACGTGCGCAGCCACACGTCGAACACAACACGCTCCCTCCTGCCTATTAACCCAATATCCTTCGCTCGAATTAAGGGAATATCGCGTTTCGCTAATTAGTTAACGTTAGCGCGAGCGTACAAATTGCAAATTTGTTGTGATTTAACCTAACATTTTTATAAAGATGATGATGATGAATGAATGACTCTAGAGGAGATTACATTACAGAAAGATGAAGATAATTACGTATTCAAGTCATATTGTAATAAGACAAATTGATTAATGATTTATTGTGTTCTCGTTTGATCTGATGTGATGTTGCTTTGTTTGCGCGCTTGCGCGTATGCTGATAAAGCAACGCGCGCGTTCACTTCATTTAGCGTATACGCGCGTAAATAACATGTGACGTTAATGATCGGCATCACGAATTTAATTATTCTGTAATTGCGTTACGTCTCTGCATGGTGCGCGCGTCGCTGATTTGCGTCCAATACATTAAACGCATGCGATATGTTTAATTACGCTTGAAATTAAAGCGAAAAATGGCAACGTTGTGAAATGTAGATAGACAGGTGTGTGTGCAACCACCCTGCAAGCAATCACACTCATGGTCGGTAATATCGCGAATGACAAGAATGATATCAAATAATAGTAGGTACCTACAGATGTATGATGTGTATTGTGTAACGGAAGATGAAAAAAAACAACGTACATATGTAAGCAAATCTGAATTTGAATGAATCAATGAAAAATTGACAATCAAAGCTGTTCGTTGTACGTGACCTGAACGACTGAATGTCGCTGGGAGGTTTCTGAATTAATACGAAATGTCATGTCAGCGAACGTTTCCATCTCATTGCTCGCATTTTATCACAATAATCGCATTTTTCGTACTGATGACCTCTTAACATAGGCGCAGCAGTTCTATTTATACGCTTATATGATTTCTCGATTGCGAAATCTCATCTCTCTGGTGTTACGCTCTTTTATCTGTGACGTGAATGTTTATCTCGTTTCAAAGGATTTTTCGATTTTGTCAATTGCAGGTGCAATTGTACCGCCAACAAGCACGTACACGACGACGACAACGCCAACGTCGACGGGGAAATCCGAAGAACTGCGTGCGACCTCAAGCTCGCAGTCGCCGCAACCGTCATCCACCGACACGAGCAGCAACAACAATCTGACGAAACCGCCGTATTCGTACGTGGCGCTCATAGCCATGGCCATCCAGTCATCTCACGAGAAACGCGCCACCCTCTCGGAGATCTACGCGTTCATCAAAAACAAATTCCCGTTCTACCAGCGCAATCAGAAAGGGTGGCAGAACTCCATCCGGCATAACCTCA
>NBZA01000352.1:12464-34270 GCA_003054995.1 Aleochara bilineata
GTAAAGAAAATGTGCAATACTGGTGGTGCTTCGACTTCGACCTCGACTGCAACGACGCCGGCGCCTGGCGCTGAGAATGATCTTGCCGTTAAGCTGGTGAAGCGCGAGCGCCCTACCACCCTAAACCTGCAGAACAAACAGTTAAACACGAAAATGAACGTTTCGTTTCAATGTGAATCGTCCCTGCAGGTCACGCCAAGTCTTTCACCGCAGTTCCCGAACAATCAACGCTCATTCACCAGTGTGAATCTCACACTACGTCCTCCTGCAACCGAACCTCAAGCGCCCATCGATATCACGTCGAAGAATGCATCGCTCACATATTCCACCGCCAGCTTCGACTCACAAAAGGGGCTTGAGAGTCGGTTGCAGATTACTGTCAGTCCGAATGGAGGCACTGTGTCTTCGTACCGACGGCGACCGCACAGTTATCACGCTTTCGACAATGACACTACCAACGACTCTGTGGCTTTGAACGCGAAAACTTCAATGGGTTCCTTACAAGATTTAACTACTTGTAAGTTGCTTGTAAAATTTTGACATTTAAACTGGTAGTATTTTGACGTTGGATTTCTAGCGTCGGTCTTATTGAAGCAGCAAACAAAGTTGGACAAGTTGCGCATTGAATTGCGAAGCGAACGGCAGAAACTTGTGGCGATGCAGAAGGAGGTCGCCGAACTGGAGGCGACCAAAAGTGCGTCGGAGGCGGGTGGGCAGGCGGTGTCGACGCTGGACAACGTCGACAACGAGGTGGAGATGCAGCTCGTTAAGGAAATCCGCCACCTGCGCGTCCAGTGCGAACGCCTCACGCATGAAGTTGACCAAAGACAAGAGTACCAAAGGTGTCAGCAAGGTAATGGACAATAGTTTAAAAACAACGGTTAAACATTCTAGAGAATTCACTGGAGTTATCAAATTTTATCGCATTCTTGTTTTGTTTATTACAATAACAGACATTGTTTCAGAAACAGAATTCTACCGGAATATTTATATGGGGCAAAGAGTCGGTACAAATTTTGGGAGGATGGCAGAGAGACGCATTGATAGCGTCGATGAGAGTGATGGCCAGTTCTGGTCATGTCCGAAATGCACATTCCAAAATCATCCATTAATCAGCAAGTGTGAACAATGTGATATGGCGCATATTGTCCATGGTATGATTCGCTGAGTGTTTTGCTGTTACAACTGCATTAACGTATTGAACTTGCGGATATTTTTTTATTACATTAATAATAAATCTTTTTAATATTTTTACACAAACGATTCCTTTTTTTTCGTTTAATGAAGCTTTTTGATAATGCTGGTTATATGCGCCATTTAGTTATCAATTTAATTACGAGAGTGTGTTACACATGTTTCAGTTGTTGCTGCCGCCCCCGGTGATAATATTCATATACACGTAACTCCCAGGATACAAAGAAGTAAATTTATATCCTCAAGTTTCTTCAATAATTCTCTAATACTACGATAATGTTTCAGGGATTCTTCATTCGTGGGTAATTTAGCCTCATCTTTGACTGTTCGGTTGCTTTCTGCAGTGAAACTAGATAATGAATTGGCAAATGCAGGTAACTGAATGAATAAAATGATCGAATTATTTTTCTAACATATATCACATTTATTTGCCATTTATATGTTATAATATGTACATCAATGTCACATATACGCGCGCAATCAATCGACAATCGAAAAGATCGCTTGGTCAACTGATAAGATAAGCAGACTGTATTGGATTAGATTAGTACATCGTTAGTAGCTTTTCGATTTGTTTGCGAATCTTATCGTCCTTGGTACTCAGTAGCATGACGGCGCCATCCTTGAAAACCGCCTGCAGCTGACCTAGTTGTTCCGGAGGCAACGAATTCAGCAACTGCACAGAGGCCTCAATCGTTTCAGCCTTTCCGCTCTTGAAGGCGTCCAAATCCTTGGAGATCGCAACCTCACGCTGCTCCTGTATCTCCGGAGGCACAACGACTCGCGGCGGAGGCATTTCCGTGTTGGTGTGCTCACCTGACACGCTCTCGGTAACCCTCTTTTCTGACTTATCAAAAGATAATGCGCTGGCACGATGGGTGGCCGCCTGTTCGTTGGTTTCGTCGTCTGTCGAATTGAATTCCTTCTCCAGGTAGGAGTTGCACGAATCGCTGGAGGATTCAAAGTCAAGGGCATTGTAGTCATCTGTGCACATGAAGAGGCTCACATAGGATTCACAAAGCTCTTCCCATTTGGCTCGCAGGTCGCGTAAATTTTGCTCAACGTAGTCGAAGTCCGTATAGAAATATTGAATCTTTTCTTGTTTTTTTAAAATCGCCTGTAGACTAGCTTCGTTCAGCTTATACTTTTCGAGTCCTTCCAGACTAAGCTCAACTAGGATAATAAACAGGATGAGATCATTTGTATTGGTAGGCGTGTACATATTAGCGGAGAAATTGAAATTTGCCAGTTTTGCCACAAGGAACTTAAGTCCGGGACGCGCGTCGAATTGCTTCATTGTATTGGTGGAGGCTTCGATTACTTTGCGCATGTTATAGATGTTCTTTGCGCTGAGACAGTCTAAGATACCATTGAAACAGCCAGTATGAATGTTAAGATTGTTAAAGATGTTGCTGACATGCTTAAGGTTCTGCAGAAAGAGCGCGTTTACAATTTGCATGAGAATATTATGAACATAGACGCCGAGGAGAATTCGGTAGAAATCAATGCGTATAGGCTCCTCGTCATGCTTGCCCATGGCGTACAAAAGGAATACATAACACTTATTGTCACAGTCTTCTTGCTTTTCATTCACTCTGCGTTGGCGGTCCATCAGGAAGATTTCCCTTGAGATCTTGTGCATGCGCAGGTACAGATCCGCATTGTCCTTACGCGCAGCCACCTTGACAGTGGCCAGATCTCCGTAGAAGCTGTCACTGTTATCCTTGAATGCGCTGATGATCTGGTGCAATGGATGCAGACAGAGGCGCGCTGATTTACCAATGCCCTTGATGAGAATTTCCCATTGATCTGGTAGCAGATGCTGAGACAATCCAATAAGTATATGGCGGAAGCACGATACACCAAGCTTCGAGCATGGCTCGTCCATTTGGCCAATGCAAGATGTCAGCAGGATAGTAAGTTGTTTCAATGTTAAATTGTTTGAGTTAGGATAAGTTTTCACGAACTCAACCACGAAATCAACAAGAAGCCCCATGTGGTATTTAAAGCTATCGTAATTGGTGAGGTTCTTGAGCCATGATTGCGTCACGGGCATAACCAGATGGTTCAATGAGAAGTACGTAAAATTGAAAGGCAGATCCATCAATAGCTTGAATAAAACTTGGATTTTACGGTTAGTGCCCACATTTTCAGCGGTTATATTCATAAGCAGTCCTTCCAGCAGCACATAGTAAATCTTAAAGCAATTATTCTTATCCATATTGTTCAAGTTCACGGAGACATCGCCTGCGCTATCTGTCGATTGCTCCTCGTCAGTGACGTCCTCATCGAAGACATCCGTATCTTGCACCAGTTCCTCATTTATGAGAACTTTATGATGAGCCAGGTTGAACTTGGGACACTTGGGCATTCGCTGCATGATCTTCAGAATATTACCTACGTTCTCAATCAACTTCAGAATCACTTCATTATCCTCCGTGTCACTATCATTCGTATTCTGAGACTTTAAATGAGCAAACAGGCAATGGATGAAGTCGTAAACGGCATTGGCAAAGATAAATGTATTATCGTTTTCCAGAAAGATGCAAAAGATTTCGTGGATCTCGTTGGTCTTCAATTGGGCCACGCGCAAAGTATTAAAGAGTGGTCTCCAGCCAGAGTTGATCTCCGTCTTGTTAGCCTCCACAAACTGAGATAAGGACGAAACTATTTGTTCCTGCACATCGTGCTCGCAGAGTTCTAAGCACAGAAGATTCTCATATGGCTTGAAAAGAGCCTCGTTGAAGTGGAAGTGCGGCAGCTCGTTTAAATGTTCATTCAGTATAAGCTGCAGTGCGTCATGGATACAATTGACGGCTTTCTTGGAGACTGAGCGCTCCTTATGACATGCCGCTTGCATAAAGTGCGGCCCAACTATAGACCACATCCTCATGATATGGATCAAGGGTCTGCCACTCTTGATACATTTTAGAGTCACTTCTCCCACGCGGGCGAGCAATATCCCAGCGGGCTTTTCATACATTTTTTCGCTCTTCCTCCAGGGTAAGCGCAACTTCTTGCTGCGCCGCAAAGGCTCCTCGTCAGTTAGTGACAAGGCGTATAATTGTTTCTCAGACGCTTTGCAAAGTTCCGTCAAGAACTCGCACAGAGTTGGCAATGATAAATGGTAAGCTGCGTTGTAAAAGAGTTCATCTGCTTTTGCCGATAAGACACAGCAGACTTTCGCGGCCTGGACGCCAGTTAGCAGTCCATTCCGATTGTGGTTGAGCACGCCGGACCGTTCAATGATTTCAGCAATAGTCGTATCCTTGCGGGAATTGTTCATGGAAGGATAACTACCTTGCAGAAAACTGTACACGTCGACCCTGTATTCAAAGAAAAACATGAATCAACTTTAGTAATCTAATCTAGTAATATGAATGACATACGCTTCCTCTTCGGTGTTCGACTTCTCATTGAAAGTGCTACACATTACTTGGTTTTGAGCATTCTGGGCAACAAGCAACAATTGAGCGGACCCCGTCCGGCTGAAGAGTGCATGTTCGAGGTTTGCCACTGCGACGCAAGCAGTAAATACATGGCCCCAACTGGGGGTACTGTGGGCCGCAAGATCCAGTCCTTTACCGATCAGTACTTCAAGAGAGAGCGCGTGTGATGCCACAATCTTGGCACCTTCAATCTCACACGAGGAGTTTGCAAGCAGACCCAGAATATTGCTACTCCGGGATTGCAATTGCAGCGTGTTACATAAACTTGTAGCCTTAAAAAAAACAAATTAAGAAATTATAGAACACATAACATGACCAAAAAATCCTTGAATACCTTCTGTAATCCCTCCAAACTGGCAGTCACAATATCCTCGCGTAAGCGTTGTTTGTACTTTTGACGTGAGCGACGTGCTACGAGTCGACTGAGCGTAGAATCCTTGGAAGATCCAACAGGAAAATCACCTAAAGACGCGCCGAGCACGGTCACAACCGAACTCCAGCAACACGTAAGAACCCGTCGCGCCAGTTTAAGACCTGCAGTTGCCTCCGCCGAGTTATTCTCAGACGCGTTGTTCACGCGCTGTAGTTTCTG
This sequence comes from Aleochara bilineata, assembly GCA_003054995.1. Lineage (NCBI taxonomy): Eukaryota > Metazoa > Arthropoda > Insecta > Coleoptera > Staphylinidae > Aleochara > Aleochara bilineata. The sequence goes on from NBZA01000352.1 coordinate 17,700, forward strand.
CCATTCGCTGAGCAGTCTCGATGGACACAAGCCTCCAACATCTAATAGTAAATTATTAGTAGATGAATAAACAGAATCAACAATTGGTTACCAGTAATCAAATGAATGAGCGCTGGTTGGGGTCCTTGTGGATCATAGCCAGCCATCTCTAGAAGATTCTTTGCCAACACATTCTGGTATAACTCACACAACCAAGTTGCCGATATGTAGACAAGCATGCCACTTCCATGCACTTCTTCAACAAATTGCGCTTCGGTCATAACAACTTTTTCATCGGTTGCTTCATTTCGGTAATGCCCGCTTCGTATCAGTTTTAAGTTAAGTAGGAGCGACGAATACGTTGCCAGATAAATGCCATCCGCATTGATGATATTCACAATCTCATAATTCTGCGCAGAGTTGTGCTCGCAACACTTTGACGCGAATTCTTGTAGAACTTCGTCAATCTACAGCGAAAAATTATCATTAGGAAAAATCTTACATAGAAAGTTTGTGGAACATGTACTTGAATTGATGATCGCAAAGTTAATAAATTTGGTAACAAAATATTGACAAGAGTCTTAACGAAGTGCCGTGCGTTTTGTCGTTCCATGTCTGTGTTGCATTCTTCAGTCCCAGTTCTTCCCTGTAATTATTTAGTTATTATCCGTAAAAAACTCCTCCCCGTATGAGAAAAGTGTTACCAAATTTAAAGATTTAGGGATTTTGTGCAGTTTCTGTAGTTGTTGGTTAGTCAGGAAGCCCTCATCCTCCATTATACTATCGTTGTCATCGTTCTCGTCGCTAGGGTTACCTTCGGAGTCATTCTCTGGTCCTTCTGTCGGCTCACTTTCTTCGCTCTCGCTACCATTATCTAAGGCCGTACCGCCTTCAATTCCACTGCTGTCTGAATCATTCTGATATTTTAAATTAGCCACCACATCTCGGTAAGGCTTAGGAAGGCGTGAAAGCGACTGGTACGTTAAAGGACCTGTGTAGTCAGCTTGCTCTAACGTTGGGTACCGGGAGTTCGCGATTTCAGCTCCATCCGGGTACAGGCCCTCGCCCTTCGAGAGCGCTTCCAATGAATTGAGCAATGCGCCAACGCATTCAACACTAGCTAAAAGGACATTTACATCGGGGTATTGTGCAGATTCTTCTATAGAATCCATAATTCTATAAGAAAATAATGGTCAGATTGGTAACTTGAAGTCATTGAAAGTCATTTACAATCGTATTATGGCCATGTCATCACCGGCATGCCGGTAAATTGGTCCACTTAGAAGTAGCAGGTCTGCAAGGCGACCAGAAGAACGCAACAGCTCCTTGGCGGCGCGTAAAGGCTCCAAGCGCTTTGAAGGACTAGGAAGAAGCAACATGCGATGAAAAAGAGCCTCAAGCACCGGCCGAAGAGCCCTTTCGCGGCCAACCAAACGCACCACTTGTATACCAATGCTAGAAACAAACACTTCAAGAAAAGTTTGTCTTACCCAAACCTGCAACTACCTTACCTGTATATAATTTTCGACTGATGAGTGGTCAATCCTTGATTGTTGGGATCCCCAGGTGCACCCAGCAAGGCCAACAACGCAGGGCAAAACCTCTGCCACAGGAAGGTCGTGAAGTGATGATTGGAATGCACGCTTTGTGGAAGTGTACTGACTAATGTGAACAAACACTCCAGAAGAAACACAATAATATCGTTGCTCTTCGGTACACTAATAAAAATCCAAATTGTAATCAATAGCAAGCTAGAAGGAATACGTTTTTCAGCAAATACCTTTTCATTTCCTCCAACTTGGAACAAATATACTGCATTACAGGAATCGCCTCATTGAAACATGCGACCGCTGAGGTTTTATTGTACACCATTTCCGCACTGCTGCCCGAGTTGCGATGCTTTTCCTGATGATGCAGGATTTCCTGACATTCTTCGTCCAGGAACGAGCAGAACGCCGTCAAAGTCTGACTAGCAGCTGCCTGGGCTGCAGCCCGAACAGGTTGTGTGCCATGTTCGTAGGCTTCGCCGCATCTACCTATAAGGAGCATAACTAGTCGACCGTTTAGGGCCCAGCTGGAAGCACATGCCATTGACAGAATGCTTCGCAAGATGTGCACTTGCGTGTCGTCGCATTGCTGCAGGATAGAGGCAGTTGCATGAAGCAATTGGGCCGGTAACCAGAGAGAGTCATCTTCCGGCTCGCTACCCACTTGGAACCGTTCATCTCTGAGTAGTTTCTTGGAAGGGTAACAAGAAAAACAGAGGGTGAATGTTGACGTGCATGCATGAATATAATGACTTTACTTACTGCAAGTCCACTCAAACCAAGAGAGACTAGCTTAGACTTTTTCGACTCAATGCACAACTTTATTGGCTTAAAACAGGACGATCGCAATTCATACGAAGGAGTTCTAATTACTGGCGTCTGTGAGCATAATAAATCTGCAAATAACAGCAACAATTTAGCGTATTAGTACCAAAAAAGCTCAGATTTACGACTTCTCACCGTATCCTTCTTGAGCACTATGGCGAATTGCGGAAATATTAGTCGTATTTGAGGATGTTGTGGATGTCTTTAAACCACTGCATTCCTTGATGACATCTTGCAGAAAATCTTCCATCCTCACCAGAGTGTCGATCAAATACAAGCTGCACAGTTGTCACAGGCTCACCAGGAAATACACACAAGTTGCCGACAGGACTCCATTTGTTGATATGTGCACCGTCCCGATGACGAATCCACGGATTATAGTAGGGGAACGAAAATCAATAGCGAAGGAATTCAAAGTGGAAACGCGTAGAGGTCGCCAGATCAGAACGAGGAAATGCGTTGCGAATGACGCAAATGATATAATTTAAGTTTTATTGATTATTTATTTCTGCTCAAAAAATGTCCGCTACAATTCGAAAGATCTACATACCTCAACAAATTTCTATTTGAATATTTCAAAACACGAGGTTAATCTTCGCGTGATGCCATGTAAGCAAGCATATCAGCCACACGCGTGGCGTAGCCGTACTCGTTGTCGTACCAAGCCACCAACTTGACGAATTTGTTAGTCAGGGGAATCCCAGCTTTGGCGTCAAAAATACTCGAGTGCGTATCGCCTACGAAATCCGAAGAGACGAGGTCTTCCTCAGTGTATCCCAAGATGCCGGCGAGGTAGCTTTCGGATGCCTGCTTGACCTTGCACTTGATCTTATCGTACGAAGCCTCCTTGCCTAAGCGCACGGTTAAATCCACGACGGACACGTCTGGTGTAGGCACACGGAAGGCCATGCCTGTGAGCTTGCCTTGCAGCTCGGGGATGACCTTGCCAATGGCCTTGGCGGCACCAGTGGATGCTGGGATGATGTTCTGCAAGGATCCACGTCCATTGCGCCAGGATTTACCCCCCGGGCCGTCGAGCACCTTCTGCGAGGCGGTCACCGAATGGATGGTGGTCATCAACCCTTCCTCAATGCAGAAATTCTCATGGACGACCTTCACCAGTGGGGCCAGGCAGTTAGTAGTGCAGCTAGCCATGGATACCACTTGCAACTCCGGGCTGTATTTCTCATGATTCACACCCATGACGAACATCGGGGCGTCCGAGGACGGAGCAGTGATGAGCACACGCTTGGCTCCTCCGTCCAAATGCAGGGCAGCTTTGTCGCAAGTAGTGAATACCCCAGTTGACTCGATGACATAGTCCACTTTCATCTTTTTCCAGCCAATCTTCTTCGGGTCCCTCTCATTGGCGGTATCAATTTTTATTCCTATGCCGAATATAATAGATTAGATGACAAATTATGAATTATTGGGACGAGCGCAGGAAAAGTATACCGTCAATGACGAGACAGCTTCCCATTGTGGAAATCTCCCCACAGTAAGTCCCATGCGTTGAGTCGTATTTAAACAAATACGCCATTTGCTCCACGGGAATGAACGGATCGTTGATTGCAATTACCTGGGGAGGTGGGCATGAAGGTGCGCACTTCTGTACATTATTCGGTTACAATCTGGATGCTGGCTAAGAATAATTAATTACGTACCTGAAGGCCTTTCATTAAACATGCTTTAAGCGCAAGGCGGCCAATGCGGCCGAAACCGTTGATGCCAATAGTGCAGGGCATTGTTGGTTCACGTTATAGCAGAGAAAATTTGATATAAATTTTGAAAATATTCTAGAATGGCTAAAGTGTAGCTGTGAATTTAATAACGATTCGACTGCAATGATTGCAGAATGTCGAATGAAAATATCGTTCTATAAACAAACCTTTGTTTTGAGGCATTCCAACGCATACTGACATCAAACGTGAAATATTTTAAGAAAATCTCTGTTTTATCAAATAGTGAACGGTTATTTATTATTTATTTATTAATACGACTTAGTCACGTGACAATATCGATCACATAAGTTGCTTAAATAATTTAAATTTCTTATAACTCTTCTTTTAATTATTTTTTTGTGTGTCATTTTTCAGATTTTCTCTTATGGTGTGGAAATTTGCTGCTTCCTCTCGCAATATATCGTGTATTTGATGTCCGTCTGGTTTTCCCTTCGTATTAATTTATTAATTAATTAATTATTTGCCTTGATTGCAACCAAATACTTCGTTTAGGTATAAATTAACAACAAAGAAACAATTAGTCTACAAATATGATTACCTTATCTATGCGTGTTTGCTAACGGTACGGTAATCTCGCTTCTTCGAAAGATTCTCAAACACATTTTGTTTAATTTTTGCATCATTTCTAAAATGAACCGCTTTACTTCACCTCGATTATCACTAAATCAGATTTCGTCTAAGAGAATATGCGCTTGTCACAAGAACTAATAAGAAGTACATAGTCGTATATGATACAGTAAATGGCTTGCTTGTCTTAACAAATTCTTCATTAAATGCAGAGTCAAAGAGAATTGCACATTTTCTCCCAATTAGAAATGCTTATTTTATCTTAGTAACACTTACCAACAAGTCGTAATGTAAACGAAATGATAGATAAACAAACAAACAATTAATCAATCAAACAAGAAAGACCCAAGGTATTTTCTGTAGCCAGTTAACAAACAGCAAGTGGCATCTTAGTTGGACAAAACCTACATTACCTTTGATTCGTACGTGTAACTCTTACAGATAACATACATGTAGTTGCTGGGTGTACACTGACAATAAGAGTTTCCAACACAAAAACAACAAAAAATAATTATAACTTAAGAACAGGTATTATAGATAAAAGGTAACATAATAATGACAATGCTCTAGAAACGTAGGTAATTAACTTAAGCATCAGTAACATTCTAACAGAAAGAGTATGACTCTTGATTTGGAATTATTTATACATGAATCGCAGTTTGGAATCGCGCGGAACCAATGCACTCTTTCAACTCTTTCGACTTTAAAGACTTGCATAGACAAAGAATGGTATAACGCGTACGGGGCTTTAGCTTAGACGTTGTCTTGTCAAGCAGATAGGATTTCAGCTTTGCCAGACCGCATAATGAGCGATGAATTCTTCTGCAGCAGGTTACTGGTCTGATTATAGGTTTGACGATGCGGTGACATATTTCCATTCTGATTCTGATTCTGGTTTATGTTCTGGTTCAGATTCTGATTTATATTTTGATTCTGATTCAAATTCAAGTTCAGATTCAGGTTGGCGTTCGAATTCGAACCAGTGGTACAAACGACCATGGGCAGATTGGCTTGATTGTTCAAGGACAAGTGCGTTATTTTGTCACTGAGCATTTGTTGTTGCGGTTGTTGCTGTTGCTGGTGATGGCTGACATGATGATTTCCATGATGGTGATTGAGAAACATGGATCCACACGACTTCAATTCGGTGAAGATTTCGGTAAAATATCCCGGTTCTGAATTGATGCGCAGCATATTCGATGACAGGCGATTGACGATGTCGAGACAGCGATCCCAGAAGCGCTCCTTCGAGTCCTCGACCAGGAAGGGCTTGAGCGGGTAGGAGATCTCATTGCCCATGTACGAATAGGAGAGGTAGAGGCAAGTGAGGACAACGGCCTGCAGGTCTCGTTCGCTTTCGATCTCGTTTTCGTTGACCAGGTCGCGCACCAGCATGTAGACGAACACCACATTCGCAGGATTAATGAAGGCCACGTCCTGCAAAGCAAACAACCATGTTAAGTGCTGCTGCGAGGGAAAATGAAGATGGAGGAAGGAATGCATCAGATGCATATCATAGAGGTCGCTTCGGGCGCTGGCTATAAATGCCTGCCTCAAAATGACGGATTGGAGATGCCAAACAAACAAACAATAACAGGGCATTACCTGCCATCCTTGCAGCAAAAGACTGCGATCGACAGTGCGCAGCCACATGACGGCGTCGCCCGCTTGGAAGTCCTTCAGGCGAAAGCACTTGGCGTGCAGGAACATGCCGAGACACTTGAGCAGCTCCGAGGTGGATGCTTGAATAACCGTCTTCTTCACCTGCGTGGCGGGACCGTTGCTGAATTGGGCGGCATTGGCGGCGGTAAGTGGAGCGCTTGTCATATTAACACTCTTACGGCCGGCGTCGTTCTTCTCTATCTTCTCCACGTTTGTCGCGAAATGGTTGTCACGAATCACCGTCGTGGTCTTCTCGATTAAACTCGTCGTATTGTTGTTATTATTGATACGAACAATATCGAGCCCGTATAACTTGTTCGGGAATTTTTCCCGCTGCTTGTCAAGCGCGGCCTTTTCGCTCGCGCCCAATGTCGCTTTGTCCACCTTCTTCTTATTGGCGGCCGCAGTGGAGAAACGCTTCCAGGACAACGCATTGATGAAAAGCGAGTGTTTCTTGAGACTCTTCTCGAGCGCGTTCTTCTCAGCGATGATGTGGTTGTTGTTGAGATTATTATTAAAGGTGTCGTTTGTTGATTGTCCCACAATGTTTGGAGGTGGCTGGTCGCCCTGCGAGGGCACGTTCATCGGCTGACACATGTTGGTCGTATCGGTGCGATTCTTCACGTTGTTCATATGCTCGTAGGTGAAGTTGTTCAGCTTATATTCGACGTCGATGAGGTTGTTCGAAGACGGCTGCTGCTGCGCCGAGATGTTCGTCGTAGACGCTGACGTGATGGACGAAGCGGTGGTGTAGATGGGCCGACGCTCGCGTGGCGAGAAGCTCAGCACAGTACCCATTATCGTGGTTGCACTCGGGTTCGTCTACGCACAGCACAATTTGATCTGTAGCACAACGATGGTAGGTTGCACCACTCTTGTTTATAGCATTGCACTCTGCAAGCGAGCGACTGGTGGCGACTTGCACGTCGGACGCAGCCCGATCGACTACGATTGCTAGGGTGGCTGGGGTGGCTGAGGCTAAATGCGCCGCCGCTGTCAGCCGCTGCTCGCCTCCTGCTTCTCACCCTTGTTGCTCCAAACGTGCACTCGTCGTCTTTCGCACGATCAATACATATTGCAACCCCGCAGGATCATTTAGGGATGCGCAGGCGCGAACCGTGTGTTTTTTCGTCCTTTCGCAACGCAGCACTCGCATGTCCGCCCTCTTTGCCGCACTCTTTTGTTTGTTGATATATTTTTAATACAACTTCTTAGCATCCTTTCTAGCATCCTGCTGCAACTTGCGCATTTTTCCAAGACGTGGATAGCATTCATAATGAACCTTTTCAAAAAAGTTTTCTTTTATTTAGATAAACTCTCAGAGGGTGCGACAAGGAGACAATTCATCCCTAAATTAGTTTTAGTAGTAGAACAATTTTGGTGACGGTTGGAATGGTTTCATTAATATTCGAAGGAGGTCCATATTACAAACATCTACGCATGATTAAATTCTTGTAGGTCTCCTCAAGAACGCAATCCTGTGCCTAGCGGCACGTAAGATATGCGAGAATCTAAAAATAAGAATAAAATCCAAGTGATTATTAGAACAAAATGCGACCACGAGGACGAACGAATGATCGCCGAGCACGCAGCAGGATTACTTGCATACTCATAGGAGCCACAGCCAACGATACGCAGCGCACCGCAGCGCTACTGCGACGTAGTCATGCGAGCATCGTACATCTGAGCATATTATTCGCAGTATTCGAAGTGGTTTGTTGTAGTCACGTACGCACGCATTAGCACTTCTTCTGCGATTGAAGAAGCGTGTGCTCACCGATAGTCTTTCAATCAACACCCTACAAGTGTTCATTACCGTCGTTAGTTAGTTCGTTCTTGTGATTAGTATACCAATTTGTTCAAAAGTCCAGCATGTCCGCATCTCCAATGGCTCGCCAGCTGACCGAAAGCAAGGCAATTCCAACCAAGCGGGTTATCGTCAATGATCCTCTGGAAATGCCGCATGACTACAGTTCTACGCCTGGTGGAACAGTGTACTCCACGACTCCTGGCGGTAATTTATTCATTACATTTATTTTATCAGCCCAGAAGGGCAATAGACAGCATTCTAATTCGCATGCGAGGTTTATTTATAAACATGTTGGCACTGGCGCAATATAGGCAACTTTATGAGCATCCGGCCATGTGCTATCATCAAATAATAATGAATTGAAGCTATTTATATCATTTTCGCATTGTTGAACATGCATGGAAAGGAAAAACGTAATGCCCATGTTTGGTAGCATCACATACGGGATTAAAAAGGCCATTTGCGCACCAATAATGCATGATATTGTTTACTGTTTTCGCCATACAATACAATCGTTCAATTGAGCGTTTATAAGCAATTAGATTTTTCTTGTTATAAGTTTACATTTTCACGCAGTTTGTTGGCGTATGTGCGAAATGACGTCTCCGTTTGCAATAATAAAAATAATTTATTTATAACCTTGAACATGTTTACAAAATATACGTAGACATGCTTATTTTATAGTTGCTTACTGCGTCGCAGTAGCCCGTCCCGATGCAGTTGCTGTTTTGTTGTCGATAAATAGTTTACGATTGGTTCCGTATCTCACGTGCAACTTGAAACGCAACACCGGCGATGCCATCGCTGTAAATATTTTGCTCGACGCGTCGCAACGTTCCAAATCCGTTTACAATTGCTCATACACAGCCGGCTAATAATGAGCGCAGTACTTAATTCGCTCTTCATTGCCTAATTGAGCGTTATCAAGTGTTGTTTGCTGATTAACAACTAATGCGCTTGACATTGTTTCACTTCCAGGCTCCCGCATTGTGTACGAGCGCTCATTTCTTATCAAGCTGGGCGAATCTCCTATCTCCAAGACGCCGCCAACGCATTTCGAGATCCCCGAGAATCTTCAACGCGGAGCGAAGACATCGCCACCCTCTCATACCCAACATCACAATAAGTCGCACAAGCGACAAATTCCGAAGTCGGTAATTAAGGTTGCTTGCGTCACTCCGCAAGACGCGAACAAGAAGCAACCTGAGCACGAGGACGACGAGCAGTTCCCGATGGAAATGTAATACCTGCAAAATCAACTGACGGAACGCTGAAAAGAGGAAGCTTCTAAATTTTTTAATCATGCCGCAATTGAGCGAAACGTTAAGTCGTTGAAAATGTCTAATATTTAGACAAATAAATTTTTCTAAATATGGTTCAAGTTTATTCAACAAAGAGCACATCGCATCTACGCAAAATCAATCGGGAAACTTTCAAAGTTTCGATTCAGTCAGCCAGCTGAATTGCTGCGGCTTCCTGTCCGCAGTGGGCGAGATGAGAACATTTATTAAGCTCGGCCCATCTCGCTTTTTCATTGCATTCGCCATGGCGGCGTCGAGCTCTGGTACCGTGCGGGCCAAGTACCCATCATTGCCAAACATGCCCATCATCTTTTCGTAGCGCAACTCTGCGCTTAACGAATTCACCGGCAGGGATTGCGTCGGGTCCGCGCTGTCACCGCGAATCTCGTTGAACAATTCCGCCTCCACTCCGCCGTAAATACCAGAGTTGTTGATGACTATTATCACAATGGGCAACTTGTATCTGTGCATTGTCTCAACCTCCATCCCCGAGAATCCAAACGCCGAGTCGCCTTCCACACATACGACGCGCGACGACGGTGCATGATGCTTAACGTAGAGCGCAGCAGCAATTGCATAGCCTAGACCCACCTATAAGAAGAAAACTAATAAATACAGTCGTTTCCAGCCAATATTCCGTTCGAAATAAACGATCCACATATCAAACACATGCAATGTATTCATTTCAACAACCTACACCTACCCCCATTGTGCCAAAAGTGCCTGCGTCTAATCTATGCTTTGGCAGGCTCTGCAGCAACACTGTCCTGCTTATGTCCATCGTATTGGCTCCTTCAGACACAACAATTGTATTTGGGTCAAGGAACCTGCGTACGGTGCCAAAAACGGCGTAATAATTCAACGGCACTTCATGATTTTTAATCATCTCTTCCACTTTTCTTTTATTTTTATCGCAAGAATCTGCCAATGCGCCCAACCATGGTTTCCAAGTTTCCTTCGGCAGTTGAATTGGGCCCGCTTGTAATTCATTCAGGAATTGGGCAGCTATAAGACCAATGTCCCCAAGTACGGTAACTTTTGAAGGCACGGAGTTGTGAAACTCTTCGCACTGATGATCAATCTGAATAATTTTCATGTCTCCCTTGTTAACGTTTTGGAAACGTGGCGGCTTGCCAAAATGAAACATCCAGTTTAACCTTGCGCCAAAGAGTATGATTAAATCAGCTTGTGACAATGCCAGGGTACGCGCTGACCCCACGCACAATGCGTGTTCATCAGCAATGACACCCTTGCCCATTGGTGAGGCCAGGAATGGAACTCCTAACTTATCAATGAGCGCTCTCAAGATGTTAGATGCGTCGGAGGCGCCTTTGCCGATAATAATCAGCGGCTTTTTGGCATCGGCAATTAGCTTGAGTGCCGCTTGCACATCCTTCAGCTCGGCCTGACTCTTCGGCGGCGGTGCAATCGTTGCAGTCCAAATGACATTATCCTCATTTACTTTCTCAGCAAGAACGTTCGCACAGAGATCTAAGTAACTGCAGCCCATCTTGCCATACATACTAGTTCTAATTGCCTTTTCCACATGCTGTGGGATCAATTGCGCGCATGCCGGTCGTGCGGCATATTTACAATGCGCTGACGTGGCTCCCAGTTGATCATACTCTTGAAAACCCCCAATACCTTCATGGTCGGTAGCAACGGCACCACCAATAACTAACAATGGATAGCCGTTTATCTGAGCATTGGCCATTCCTGCGATGGTATGCAGGACGCCAGGACCGCTCACCGTCAAACAAACAGCAGGTTTGTTGGTTAAGTATCCCATAGCTTGCGCGGCATATACTGCTGCTTGTTCATTTCTCATTCCAATAAAGTGAATACCAACTTGTTGAATCGCAACTGCAAGTTCAATTACCGGAAAGCCAATAATCCCAAAGCAGTAGTCAACTCCCTGAAAATGTGTAACATTTCTTGAACAGTTCATTTGTTATTGTTTCAAGTTTTACCTGATCCTTAAGTGCCTTTGCAAGCACATAATTTCCATCTACGTCGGACATTTTAGTTTATCACTTCACTACTGTGCAAAACATTGAATGATGTGCCCTTTGATCGCTAGTATTTATACGACGAATAACATAAAAATTGTCTAATCATTTTCTCCTCCATCACTTATACGAGGTCCTTGTTGTTTGCCTCAGATGACCTTTACACCAGTTTATTTATTTATCTTAAAGCTAATGGCTCCCTCTACAAATTAAGTCGCATATTAATTGAAATGATCGCTTGCAAAACTAGTTTTATTAAACTTTATTTAATAAATAAGGAAGCCAACAAGACATTTCAGTCGAAAATAGAAATCCGGAAATAACAATCTTTGAAAAAAACTTGTATTTACGTGTAATTACTTATTATAATTACGAATATTTTCCACGGTATTTCAAGCCAGTAACCAGGGTTTTACTTTCTGGGAATGCACTTATACCATCCTCTGAAACAAGATTTTCCATTAATATCTAAAGTTTTCGTAAAGTCAAATGTATACCTGGCTTCCATCTCCTATAATCTTTTTGCAAATGCAAGTTTTCTGGCAAATCATCCATCTTTGTTAGACTATCCCAGGGTGTTTCTGTGCTGACTTGATTTTTATAGAATGCTATCACATCCTCCGCTGTTTTCATATCATGCAGACGTGAATTAGGCACTGAATGGTTAAGCTTTTCAGAGAGCTCCATTAATATTGTACACTTTTTATTGCCTAATTTTGATTGTTTCTGAATTTCATGTTTGTTGAGGACTTCAGATAATACATTCTCAACGTTGCCTGGAGGTGTGTATGGTTTATGTGGTCTTAAAAATCTAGAAACCCAATGGGAGTAAGTATAAACTTGCTTAAATATTAATTCACCAATACCCTTTTGCTGCAATTGACATTGCTGTGGCGTCTATTTTCAATGTAGGTTTCCTATCAATTCCCTTCTTCTTTTCCAGCTTTGTGGCATAATTTGTCGAAGGTATCAGTGCGACCTAAAGGATACGATTTGTTGGTTAGAAAATATAACAACAAGTATTCAAATGCTTAATTGATGTATTTCCCTACCTGGTTTCTTGCATTCAGTAGACTATGAGTAGAAACTCGTAGTTTATAAGAAATGTTTGCTATGTTCATTATGATTTATCAGTTATTTATCGCTAATAATAATAATGATGTCTTTCATGCACGGCACTACCCGAACCTGTCCAAATGCAAATGCTTTGATACGTATAGACCAGATGTCGTTTAGTGTATGATCTTTGCGCATCACCAATTAGAAACCGAAAATATGATGCTTTATTAATATTCAAAATTTGGCCCATACGAATTCAACTGTATCGCATTCACGTGCAAAAAATCCATAATTGTGAATGTTGGTTAGCAGTTGTGGGCGTGGTTTAGCGCAAACTCGGACGCGCTCGTTGCGTAGCGTATATGTTCGTTTAGCGAAGTGACGAACACGCAACATTCATACCAATAGAGGTATTCCATCCGCCACCGATGATGATGATGAAGAGACGGCGGCCATTTTGGTATGCGATTGTTTGTGAAAAGTGCAAGAAAGTTGAAGAGAATCTCGTGTAAATTGTGATAAAATCCTCTGGAATACGAAAATTCACTACTAAACAAGTTCGCCCGCGAAAATGTGCAAGTGGAAAATGCGAAGAGTGCATTGAACCGGTGGGAAGACGTTCTGCATACAGACGTACAGTTAGAGAGGACTGAGTGAACGTACTGCATGCCTTAAAATCGGGTTATATACAATTGAAATCATTTTCCGTATATCTCTTTTATACAGTTACTTCATTTAACGAATAATGTAATTCTGCGAGCAATATCAAAAATCATAAATAAATATGACGCATCCTAATTTGCAATCAAACGGCGCGAGCCTTGAGGATTGTCACACGAATTTCTTCGCACTGGTGAGTATTTAAACATTAAATCACATCTATCTTGCACATGAGACTGTTTGCTGCTCTTTTCCTTGCTAAATGCTTTGTGATAAGTAAATCTGTAGCGAACTTAAGGCTAACCTACAAATAAATTCAGATAGGCGCTGGACCTTCCCTAGGAAACGCAACAAACTTTCTTTCGTTGCTCTAGTTATTGCATATCTTTGATTTGACAACAAACCAGCGCAAACAAACGGTGCGTGCATCGATTCATTACCACAACATTACTTGGGGCAAACTTCCACGGTTATTAGCATTAATTGTGTATAATTGTTGCGTTGTGGCGGGTTAGCTAATTCCTGTGTCCACTTCTTGATTGGCTTGTATGCTAACAGCGATTCTGTAATTACATATTGGCAGCTGATTAATTCCATAACGATTATTCTGTTTTCTTGCGGAACAATGGGAGCATTGATTTAAACGCTTATTTACCTTCTGTTTTTAGACTGAACTATCAGGTATAAAGTGGCGCAAATTGGTATGGAGCGAGACGAACCATACTGGCGGGCATCCCGGCAGCGGGATGAACAACGCCACTTCTTCGGCGAGTTTTCTCAGCAACGAGTCGAAGATGAGCGACGAATGCTTCCTGCTGAATGATCCAATACTGCGTAGCTACTCACGCTGTCTTGCCGCTGATATACTCTGCGTCTGGAGACGTATCGCTACCCCAACGGCAGCCAGTAATATGTACGAATTCATGCCGCCGCCGATACAACCGCCACCCTTGTCTCTGCAATCCTCCAAAGAGTTGTGGATATTCTGGTACGGTGAGGAGCCCGATCTGTCCGATTTGTTGGATCAGCAACTGTTGAAGCAAGGTACGCATTGCGAATAGTTTTCACTTCACTGTCAACTTCACATCTGGAATATTCGACTGGAATGCCATCCCAAATCTGGATCAATTGTGAATTATCGTAATGCTAGTTCTAACAATCTGCTCACGAAACGAAATGTAAATAAAAACTGTTCAGAAGCAAGCAATAAGAACATTGTCAATAGAAATCGCGTGTATCCATCATGATTGTAAATATCAAATAGTAATGCATGCGAACAATTAGTCATTTCCAGCATTTGTAAACAAGGGTAAACGGCATTTAGCGGTCGAATTGAATTAATTGGATTTGAATCAACCACCTATCAATTATGTGCACGCATTTCTTGCTAGCAATAAGTTATTGCATTTTGTTGCAGACAGCGATCAAGGATCGTGGGAGAGTGGGCTATCATACGAATGTCGGTCGTTGCTCTTCAAAGCTTTGCATAATCTGATCGAACGTTGTTTGCTATCTCGCGATTTCATTCGTTTGGGCAAGTGGTTCGTGCAGCCGTATGATAGTCCGATGGTCGGGGCCCAGCATCCCTCGGGTGCGCCGATGCACTCGGCCGGAGGTCCATTGGGCACGTCCATTAGCTCTTCTCTGGACGACCTATCCCTGAAGAACGGTTTCCGGAATATTTTCGATGGTGGTGCGAGCGGGTATCAGGCGGGCTGTGGTGGTGCCGACGAACAACAACATTTATCATTCTCGTTCGCGTTCTTTGTGCACGGCGAGAGTTCGGTATGCGCGAGTATCGATGTGCGCCAGCATCCACCTGTGCGAAGGTTGAACATGCGTCACCTCATGGAAGCCAAACAGCAATACGGCGGCGGCCAGCAAGGCACTAAAGGTAGCCACATCGCCTCAACTCACCTCCCACGATACCAAATAAATGTAACATGTAACAATTTCTTATAGTTATCCTAGCACCATTTGGCCTAGCTGCTCATCTCACGGGAACAACGTACAAACGCGATGCCTCCACAATGCGACTCCTTGAAGAGTGGACGCAGTTTTATCCATTGTCGTCTTCTTTATCTTCGTCCACTTTATCAAGCGCACACTCTACATCACCACATAGCAATCATCTTCCACAGCAACAGCAGCAGCAGAAGGACATGCAACAAAAGGAGAAGGATCTAGCAACCGATGACGATTTGTGCGTTGTCGAAGTAATCGTTGGTGGCGTCAAGATGCGCTATCCATCTTGTTACGTATTCATCACGGACATGGACTATGTTGATAGCGACGATGCCAAAGGCGATGAGAAGGGCGAAAGTATGTTAAGTTCAAACTTGAAAGGTTGGTGTTGGTTGGTACATAACCTTTCGGCCGTTGCTAATTGATTGCATGTTTATTAGGTATACCAACGCCCCCGCCATCGCCACCCATACGTATTAACTCAAAGATCGCGCAACCAGGAGCATTTGGCGTGTCGCTCGCCAACTACGCATCTATGCAGCGCGAACGCACCATCAGCACACTCTTACCAGAACGTACGTGGCAGGATTGTCTTCTCGGCAGCGCGGGCGGTAATTTTTCTTCGTCCTCCTCCACCTCATCACTGCTTGGATGCCACGAGTATCTCAATCCGCTGAAGAAGACGCCGTGCACATGTTCCAAGTAAGTTGGCGCGTTTCTTGTAGGATATTGTGTTTCGTTTGTTGCTATTTGTTTATAACACGTTATATTATACATTAGAAAAGCGCTATCATCATCGTCAACGAAAATTGGAATAGTACTAGTTAGTGGTGATTATTTTGATGACCGGCCCCCGTTTCATAGACGCTCAAGGTAAACTACTACTCTAGTGGTGGTGATGGGTGTTTTCATTATTTCATTACACGCAACTAGGTAATCGAGGTCATTATTTTAACGGGGCGAGGGTTAATTTCCACTTCTTACCAATGAAAACAAAACTAATGCCTATTGTGTTAATGTTGCCTGTCGCGGCAAAACTGATGAACGGTGCAATTATTGTAGAATCACGCACTGCTGGTAACTACTATCGTGTATCTTTGTGTATCTACAGGTGTCCGCCTGGAAACTTGACGCCGCATAATGGACCGCCGTCGTATCCGCGCACGCAAGAGTCAATTTTACCATCGGTGGGCTCGCCGTCTCCAGCGTCGGGTGCCCCATCTCCGTTAGTCAATCCGAACTCAGCACAGCCGACATCTGTGCCTCCACAAGTCGATCAAATGATGCCGACCTTATCGCCGGCTACGCAACACCACGAACCTAGCAATTGCGGCGACGACAAATCAACGCACGAAGACGTACAAAAACCTTCCAACGAAAAAGACACATCTTTGGAGCCAGAACCAGTCGTTCCTATTCTAAAGCGGCCAATTTTACTCGACACG
>NBZA01000352.1:34345-47706 GCA_003054995.1 Aleochara bilineata
AGTTAAGAAGTTCAAGCCGCCAGAGAAGCCTCTACTAAAGAAAGAAATCAAAACTGAAGCAATAGAACAAGTACAAACGCAGACGACAACTCAAATGACCGTCACTCCGCAAGTAGGCCTGAAGAGGCCCGGCGATCCGTATGAATTCAACGAAGAGCCAAACCCAGTGAAGAAGCCACAGAAAGAGGACACCATTAAGAAGGAGAATCTGTTCACGTCCGAAGGCTTGCAACCGTCGTACAAAGACCTTGATCAAATATTTGAACATTCCGATAATTCGGAGAGTGACGACACTCCCCTACAAACGCCACCTGATAGCAATAAGTCGCAAAATTACGAAATTATCACAGAGAATAAGAAAATCTTGGGCATTCTTCGGCCTGAAGAGCTAAGCAAAATGTTCCCAACGCCTCCGAGCCTAGAGCATCCAATCGTCAGTCCGTTGATTGGCGACAGTGACACGCACACATCCGGTGGACACTTTGCAGTTGCCATGACCAATGTAGGCAGCCCTAGAGAGGAAGACATCGACGACTGGAGCTACGTATTTCGTCCACCGTTGATGAATAAGTTGGTGGGTTCTTCGAAATACGCACCACTGATGAATCTGCCATCAATACAGAGTAGTCTTCACGGACATCTGCCTCAACCACCTGTATATAAACCATCGTGGGTTCAGGAGAAGACAACCTCCACCTCGACAAGTATGCCACCTTCAAACTCGCTAATTCTGCCCAACTTGATAGAGCCGAGTCCAAAGGTATTGGACGAGGAGTCACCGGCTAGTACGAATTCCAGTGTTAAGGCGCCAATGACCACTGATTATGACATGGTAACAATGTGGAGAACTGAAGTGAACGCGTTACGTATCAATCTACTATTGGCAGACACATTGTTGAACATTTTCCGCGATCATAACTTCGACTCGTGCACGTTGTGCGTGTGCAATGCGGGGCCAAAGTGCGTGGGCAATTTGCGAGGTGCAGACGCGTTCTATCTGCACGAGAAGGTGGAGAATTCAAACGAAACTCATCCCGACGACGAGGGTATAAAATGTTCCTGCGGCTTTTCAGCCATAGTCAATCGACGGCTAGCCTACGAAAGTGGCCTCTTCTATGAAGATGAGCTAGAGATAACTGGGATGACGCAGAACTCTGACACGACGAACGACCATGCGATAAGCAATACCATATCGACAGGATTACTGGAGATTCTTCGAGAACAGTGTCACATTCTTCAAACGCATTATATAAATAATGGCAAACTTCCACCCGGGAAGAAAAAGAAACTCTTCGAGAACCTGAACATTCTTGAATACAATGATGGCAATAATATAATTTCCCTAATACTGGAGGTGCCTATCGGAGTAAAGATGGTCAACAAAATGCATAGATGGCCATTCCTCAAAACTCAGGGACCTCGCTGCAATCAAGATATTGTACGGGTAATGAAGTGCCTGCAGCCATTGTTGCAAACTGCAATCCAAAAGAAGTGTCAAACACGGTTATGGGAGCCTCCGTCTGCGGTCAAGGGTCCGCTTACATGGCGACAGTTCCACCGTCTCGCTGGCCGAGGAACGGACGACAGATGTGAACCACAGCCGATACCAACTGTGTTAGTAGGACACGAAAAGGAGTGGCTGAGCCTAAGTCCATACGCTTTAGCCCACTGGGAAACGTTACTGTTAGAACCCTATTCGTATCCTCGTGATGTTGCCTACATAGTGCTTGCTCCTGATAACGATTACGTTGTGCAGCGAGTGAAGCGCTTCTTCAAGGAACTTAGCATTACCTATGAAATGTGCAAGCTCGGCCGACATGCACCTATCAATAAGCAGCCTTACTGTGTTGATGGTATTGTGCGTTTCAAGGACGACGCGATACAATCTCTCAATGCTTTTCTAAGTCAACTAACCGTGGATTGTCACCTGTTGGAAACCAGTGGGGTCGATGAGAAGTTAGTTCTTCCTGACACAAATGAAGAACCCAAACCAATGACGCCGCGCAACGAAGAGGAAAACGCCAATCATCCGAACAATTCCTCCATGGTTGTTGGTAGCAATGTTCTTGGAAGTGCAACGCATGGAAATCAAAGTGGCTCTATCATGGGACCCAACGAAACATCAAATATTCTAAATGACGCTAATATTACGGGCAATATTTCTAATAATAATTCATCGGGCAACGTGAGTCAAGGACCTAATATCTCCAGCAGCAGCGCGAATGATGATGCAGATAAGGAGGCACCAGCATTGGCGCTCTACATTCTCGACACGGATTCTATGTGCTCTGATAATCATGAACATCGGAGGCAGTCGCTCTTCAACCTGCTTAAGTGCTACGAGCAAGTGTTGCGGTCTCTTGGTGAAAATATTCGAAACAATATCAGTCTACAGGTAAATTGCAAGAAGCAATTTCACTATTCGTGTTTCTTATATTGCATGTTTGTTTCATTTAGATTATTCCACTGGAGAGTATTCTGGAACTGGGTAGGTCACGCCAGCGTAATAGGCAATCAGATCATTTGCGCGCATTGGCGTTGAGTGTATTCTCGCAATCGCGCCGCCACTTGCAGCACTCCAACAATGTGAAAACATTGACTGGTTTTGGCACCGCTGCGAACACCGAACTGTTTCTCAAGAATAAGGATGTAAGTGTTTATCCTACTCAATTATATTAGACGTACAGAAACTAAAATTTGAGTTTTGTTTTCACAGGAAAAGAATAAAGCGCCGTTCAAGTTATATACACCGCCGTATATTTTGGGTCCCATGAAAGTGAAGAGCGACAACTTTGACTTCACCTCTTCTGCGTCGGCAGACACGACGTCGATAATGTACATAAGTTATTGCCTCTCCTCCTGCCAAACGTATCTGCTTGCAGTCGCTACCGATGATAAAGGTGAAATATTTGAAACGAGTATCATTAATATCCACATTCCGAATCGCTACCGCCGCAAGAAGACACTGCATTTTGCGCGGCGTATCGGTTTGGAGAAACTGATGGATTTCGTGATGGAAGTTATTTCGAAAAGCGTCAAGTCCTGGCGATTGGTTATTGGACGTATTGGCAGAATAGGCCACGGCGAACTGAAAACGTGGAGTTTTCTTCTAAGTCGCAAGAATCTACTCAGCTACACGAAACTGCTGAAAGAGCTGTGTGTCCAATGCTCATTGAACGCAAACGTTTCGATTGTGTCGGCGTGCTTAGTGTCATTGGAAGCCGATTCTCGGCTGCGTTTGATGCCCGACCAATTTACGCCCGACGAGCGGTTCTCACAAATAATCAATTCGTCCCTGAACACGCCGCAGGATGTCAGTTGTACGCATATTCTCGTTTTTCCTACCTCAGCGACGACCCAGTCATCGCAAACTACCTTCCAAGAGCAGAATAGCATCGATCCAGACGAGGAGTTCTTCAACATTAACGAACTCAACGAAGACATGAGTGAGCATTTCAATGAGGACTTCAATGACATATTCAACTGGACTGAGAACGGTCAAGTAGAGAATGAAATCGAGGACAAGTTTGAGCGCAATGATGATTTCACCAACAATGCGGATATGGGTCGAGGCACCGCTTCGCCATCGTCGAGCGCATTTCAGCATAACATGTCGAGCAATTATCCAGTGATTAGTGAAGAGATTGGCACCGTACTGCAACAACCACTAGCGTTGGGATATCTAGTATCAACCGCGCCCATGTGTCGCATGCCAAAGTGGTTTTGGTCTAGCTGTCCGCACTTAGAGGATGTGTGTCCAGTGTTCTTGAAGAACGCATTGCATTTGCACTGTCCAAATATCATGCAAAATTCGGAAGAATTTCTTCAGCAGAGTTGTACAACACATGCTCTTGATTCCCAGTATACCACCGACGTCTTAAGGTAAGGAGTTATAGAATATACCTTTCTTATAAACTGTATTCATTGTGTGTATTTTCTTCTTATCATAGATATGTCCTGGAGGGTTACAACGCGCTCTCTTGGCTAGCGTTGGATAACAACACACGAGACCGTCTCTCGTGTCTGCCGGTGCATATACAAGTGCTTATGCAACTATATCACACTACATCGATACTTTTATCCCCGCCTCCACCACCTACGCCACCCCCGACACCTCCAAACCAAGGGGGGCAGGTAAGTGGAGGTCAACTAACATCACCTCAGGCGTCTACTAATTAAATTTTAGGAAAATATTATAGTTTTTAATATTTTCGAGAAAGATTAAGTAGAAAAATTAGATCGTTTAGCTGAAATTAGAAACAATTTTTCGGTTGCTGCATAAAGTAGATATCATAATCGGTTCGACAAGGTGTACTGTTCAATGCCAAACAAAACTTCTTCAGATACAGCTTCCTACTGCATCGGACAAAAATTGTCTGCATTTTGTCATCTCTTCCTATATTTTTATTTGGTTTGATGATAAACATCGTTCCTAAACGAGATAGCGCTGACTATGCACCAACGTAATAGAATTACTAGGAACAAATATACATGTAAATGAGTAAATGATGTATTGTATACGTCACACAATCTTATATGATTAGGTAGCGCATTGAAGTAAGAAGTTATTCCCAGAAAGCAGACAG
The DNA here is from genome assembly GCA_003054995.1 of Aleochara bilineata. NCBI lineage: Eukaryota > Metazoa > Arthropoda > Insecta > Coleoptera > Staphylinidae > Aleochara > Aleochara bilineata. The sequence continues at coordinate 38,932 of NBZA01000352.1, forward strand.
AATGTCGTAAGTTAGGTGTACATTAAATTTATATAAAACCGGGACGGGTGTAAACGTAAGCAATGCAACAAAATAAAAGAAAACAAACCCAGAAGGGTGGTTCACTCTCAACTCGGCCACCTCACTAGCCTATATATTTATCTAAATTTCTAAGCAAATACATTAGGTCGATGGATAAGAGATACTTCAGGAAATGTATGATAGAGATCAGTGTTTTCGGAAAATTATCAGGAAGCGTTCAAGCACCAAATATCTAAAATTTTCACTCAAATCAGTTTAAACAAAGTAAATTGTTTAAAGGACGATTTAATAAAAAAATCTCTCTTTGATATGTGATAAATTATTAGACGAATTTGTATATAAAACACTTATTATAAACAATTCAAAGCAAAAGATTTTAAAACTGTTTATTAAGAAAAGAAAAAACGCAAAAAAATGTTAGGGGCCATGAAGAAATTATTAAAATGATTAAACTATGCGTAAGGATTGATTCATTGCTTTGTAGGGATAACATTATTTGACTAAAATCTCAATAAAAATACATACAAAGGTTAGTTATCATTATTACTATTATTAATTTATTATTATTGATGTTTACTATAAAACTAAAAAATCAGATAGAAAATTGTTATTAACTTTTTTAAACACAAGCAACATTTAGGCATAAGTAGGAAATGTAAAATATTATTGATTTATTACAGTTAGGATTATTTTGATTGAATATACACTTAAATGTACTTCTAATTTATTAAGTACGAAGTTGGGTCTTATATATTTATAAATAAGGCAGAAAAGTACCCGTATATTACCTATATATAATATATTTCATCATTATCCAGAACATGAATTATTTATTGTGTACATTGTGGTTCGACAAAGTTTTGTTTTAAAAATTAATTAATCGACAATTATAAATACATGTGTACATAATATATTAAATACATTATTATTATAAACAATTTATAATAATTATAAATAAATAAGTATATTGATCATATAATTACAATTAAGTAATCAAATGATATATGATTAAGTAATAAAAGTGTAAAAAAGTACTGGGTTCGCCAATTAATAATTATTATATTGACGAAATGATTGTAAATAAAAATCTACAAATTTAGTTGCGTTGCAATGTTATTTAATGAGTTGTTAAACTATAATATGTTTATTTCACCCGCTTGTAGACTTCATTATATGAATTCAAATTTGACATTGGCAACATTATTATTTTTTAAGAGAATATTCAATGACCTCATATCTTATCATTTGTTTCATTTCGGTATAACCAAGACGATTTCACAACTTTAGTAGGCTTTGATCCTATGTGTTCTCTATGTCCGCGTAATGTGTCCGTAGCGTCATCCTACTGAAATTTTTTCATGTTCAAGGCATCGATTAGAAGTTTATCATTTGTACTAATATTATTCCTTTCCTACAATAGCTAATTATTCTTATCTACTATTCTATTCTGGTAGAGATAAAATATAAGCCTTTAAACCCGAAATCAATTAAAAAACTAGAAGTAATTCCAAAAGAATTCATTTCCATATTAAAAAGGAAATAGTTGAAGATTTTGAATCTACTACTGACTCTTCTGGGCTGTGTCGCATGATGGACGAAGTGATCCGCGACTACAAAAATCAATCTGTTCTTTTAAATGCTGGCCCTAATGAACCCCGTTCACGCATTAATCAAGGATTTGATTCTAATGCTCGTATTTCATTCGTGACTGATAAGACCGCAAGTTCGGTAACAGGCGTTCGTAGGACTGTGGCACCTGAATCTGGATTCATGTGCCGTGAATGCAATCAGATCATGTTTAGTAAACGTGCTTTATATTCGCATGTAACTTCATTGCACAAAAAATGCCGTGCATGCAATTTGACATTCAAGAGCATTAAAGCAGCCAGAATGCACAAATATATAAATCATGTACTGAAACAAGTTAAAATACCGTTGAACCCAATGGAAAATGATGAAGAAATTAAGAAGAACTGGCCCCATGCTCATGCATTGCTAATGGAAGAGATAGACGCTAAGAAAAATATCAAGACAGTTTCCACTCAAACTGACAAGGTTGTTGTTATTAGCTTGGTTGTTTAGAATAACAGTATTCAATCGTTATTCGTTTAAATTTTGTTCATATACAATAATTCATATTTAATAATTCTTCTCAGAGTTACACCTCGAATCATAATTAATGTATTTAAATCTGAATGATATTTATGTATTCTTATAAACATAAACTACTTAACTAGAACAATTGTGCAAATTTTGATTTTAAGAACATAACTATTAATCGTAATATTATCTTTACAATAAGTTTTTAGAAATAAATTAAACATTTTCATTCATATAAATTGCAATTCTTCCTGAGAATTTTCGGTAATATGAAAAACATAAGCAATGATACTCCACGTATCATTTAAACTGGAATGGTAACTTCAGCATTGAAACAACCATTGCGCTCGCTTAAGACATTTGAAATGTCAATTATGAGCTCTTTGAATATGATTGGATTCACATTCTTTGCCAACAAGTCCAAGAAAAACATGTCTCCATATGAAAAATTATCAATTATGATATCTGTCGTCTTCTGGCTCAAATAACGGCAACGGGCGCGTAATAATTTCTCGCGAAATGTGCTGGAAATCATGGCGCATGCACGATAGACCAGTTGATAAAATGAAAGAAGTGTTAAAGTCAGGAACCAAAACCATAAGAAGATGAACAGCTTCTCATTGACAATATTGAGAGGCAAGAGGCACAGGGCATCTATTACTTGACCGCTGCCACTCATGCCATAGAGATAGTACTTGCATTTTGCAAGTTTAGGGAACACACGTGTCATTGAATTTACTGGGGAATGTAAAAGAATTGACAAACCATATGTGATGAAATGTCCCGAAAGAAAGAAATCAGTAATCACAATTTGAAGAACCTGAAAGCAAATTTTAAAATAGGTAAATTATAATAAATGCAAGTACACTTATAAGGTAACTTACAACATTGACTAAATTTAAACCCTCACAGAAAGCAAAGCGCAGAGCATAACAGTTATTTGCATACTTCCGGCAGATAAGGTAGTTAATTAAACGCATTTTATTTTCGGCATTCCAATTAGTGGTGACCAATGGCCCACCTAGATCTTTTACCAATAGGCGCATTCTGCCTGCTTCCCAAGTCTTCCACAAATATCTTGGTATGTAAAAAAGCAAGGCTTGGAAGCAGAAGAAAATGCAAACCCATTGATAGTACTTTTGAGTAACAAAATCGCTATTGTGAACTTCTTCAGCAGCATACCTACGATGGTAGGGTGACAGGTCTGTTCTGTCCTGTCCAAGTCCGCTCATTATGTCATCTATAAAAACCAATGTGTAGAAGAAAGACAGACACAAGTTAAATCTGCTTAGTTACTGTTAATGGTAGATGATAAGATATAAGTTCCGTGAATCCAGCAATATGTGTCAACAAGGCTTTTCTCCTTTGTCTCAGCTTTGCAATCAATTGGTTCACCAAAATACTGCTTTGACGTTAGCAGAATTGAGAACACAATGAGAATGATAACCGTGAACTTGTAGTGTAATTTGAAAACATTATTATCTGTGTGAATTTTTTCCAATTTAATGAGAGATTTTATAGAATTCACAAAGTCAATCATGTTGGTGATTGTTCTTAGCACACCAGCTAATGAAACATGTGATTACCCAGTTGCAAGCACCACTATTAGTGATTTGTTTAAATACGCTTCACTTATTTATTTCACAGCTTACTTGATGGCTGACGTTAGCGTAATATCCATGTGCTTGCAAGAAAACGAACTTTTAAGAACACACCAGAAACATTGATAGGTTTGATGGAAGTACGCATGCTTACTGCAGTTTTTTGCTTGTTTTTACATTTAGTCTCACAAAAATGAGAAGTTTTGCTTACCACTTATAAAATAACATAAAAAATGACATTGAAACTTAATTTTATTAATCAATATTTCTGAATAAATACATTTTTACCCATAGGTTTTGAAATAACATTACATAACATAACAATAAACAGTTAATAAAAGTTATAAACTTTCGTAATAGTTAAAAGTAAAACAAACTATAGGCAACTTTCTAACCAAATGATCAGTGGTGTTTATTTACTTGTTGTTGTCGGCTTTAATGCATATTTGTTTACTTAATATTTGGATCTGTGGTAATTAACACTTACATTTGACTTATATATTCAGAGAATTTCAAATAATGCATGTCTTTTCGTAATACTTAGGTTCAGTACCTTCGAAATAAACGTGTTGGTTTGATGGGCTAGTGTTTTCAATGATGAATATCGCCAAGTATTTTAACATAAGAACACCAAGAATAAAACTAGAATTAATCAGAAGATGGTATTCATCCAGAAATATACTTCAATTGAAAGAACGAGGAATGTTCCAGGACATATTTCCTGAAAACTCAGCGTAAGTTATAAACTAACCTAAATGAATACAAATTATATACATGGATTTATTTGAACGATCAGGGGTGAAGTAAAAGACATTCTAAATGCGAGCCCGCAGTATGTATACGCAGGAATGGATCCCACAGCACCAAGTTTGCATGTTGGTAATTTACTAGTCCTTATAAACTTGCTTCACTGGCAGCGAGGTGGTCACAATGTTATTGCTCTGGTAAGTTTATAAGTTTCAAGAACGGCTTACATAATTGCTGAATAATTGGATTTTTAGCTAGGCGGAGCAACTGCAAGAATTGGTGATCCCAGTGGCAAACATATTGAACGCGATAAGCTTAGCAATAATTTTATTGATAATAATCTTACATCAATAAGAAGTAACTTGGAAGTCATATTCAGTAACCATGCGCAATATTTTGCTAGCAACCTGACACTAGGAGGTTTACAGTTAGTATTCTTATGGTTGTGCATTTATTTACCTGGAATAATGTGCATTATCTTATAGGATACTAAATAATGAAGATTGGTATAAGAAGTTGACACCTGTTGATCTCTTGGGCAATGCTGGCAGGCATTTACGAATGGGCACCTTACTTTCAAGAACAAGTGTGGAAACACGGCTTAAATCAGCGGCTGGAATGAGCTTGACAGAGTTTAGCTATCAGTTATTTCAGGCTTATGATTGGTTGCATTTATATGAGTCGTATGGTTGCAAATTTCAGGTACATATGTGTTTGGTTATACAGATTTTAATATATATTTAGTAAACTGTCTGTTGTAGATTGGCGGAAGTGATCAAATGGGAAATATTATGACTGGGCAAGAACTAATAAGCAAATCATGCAAAACACAAGTGTACGGCTTAACACTGCCACTTATTACCACAGAAATGGGCGACAAACTTGGAAAATCCGCTGGCAATGCCGTTTGGTTGTCTAAGGAGAAAACATCACCATTCACGTTTTACCAGTTTTGGATTCGCACCACAGATGCAGACGTTGAGAAAATGTTGAAATTATTTACTTTCGACTCCGTTGGAGCTATTCATGATCTAATGCAAACGCACAGGAAGAAGCCAGAGCTTCGGCTAGCTCAAGAGCGTCTTGCTGAACAAGTAACACTTCTGGTGCATGGAGAGGAAGGTTTATTAATGGCACAGGAAGGCTCTAGGGCTCTTTATCAAGGCGACATTCAAGCCTTAGGTCGTCTGCAAAGGGATCAAGTTATAGACATTTTTAAGGGTGCAGAACTTGTAGAGTTGTTACCACATGCTGGTATGAATATTCTTCAATTTTCTATGAAAGTAGGATGCTTTCCTTCCCAAGGTATGTTTTTGTTTTATTAACTTTCACCGGAAGTGGTTGTTTAATGCCTGTCTTTTAGCGGATGCAATTCGTATTATAAGCGCTGGTGGTTTTTACGTGAATCAAAAGCGAGTACAAAACCCTAATGAAATAGTCAGTTCAGATGCACATTGTTTGGAAAATAATATAACGTTAGTCCGAGTCGGAAAGAAAAACTATTATGTTGTTAAATGGACATAGTTTTTGAATTAAATAATATTGCATATTACTTGAAAACGGTGTCATACAAATGTTAATCACGTTTTTGAATTCTTTGAAAGTTAGGATGCCAGCGGCACCTAGTATTAAAGTTAAAATTCAAAAAAGTAGAGTTCTAGTATTTTTGACAGAATTGTCAAAAGCTATCTAAGTCAAATGCCTTACATTAAACTGAAATTTATTTAATTTAAACGTATTGTGTACTGTTACTTATACGTAGAATGTCAAGAAAAAGGGTATGTATGTTAATAAACTCTCTAGGAGTAGTCAAAGCTAAATGAAACCGGTATTTAAGGGCTGGGTTCAATTACCCATTGAAGAATTAAGTTTATCTATTTCTAAAAAACCAGTATCGAAGGGTAAAACATTATTGAAAACTGATCAAGCAAATAGGAAAACTACAAAACTACAAAATGGTAAGAAATATTCAAGTGATGTTGACTTTCATAAACAATTGGAGCCACAAACTGCCAGTGATTTAGCGGTTCACGTGAAAAAGATCCAAGAAGTGGATGAATGGATTGACAAATATGTTTTGAGTAAAGGTCCTATACCTAGAGATCAAAATACACCAGCATTATTACTAATTACTGGTCCTACTGGTAGTGGCAAGACCACTACCTTACAAGTATTATGCAAACAGAAAGGCATCGGAATAAATGAATGGGTAAACCCAATAAACATAATTGATACAAATGGGTTTAAAAAGTATGGCAATGGGCAAATTACATGTTTTATTGAATTTATTGTTGAATCGTGTCAAGTGCCGTTATTTTCCCGTTTTAAGAAACATATTTGTGTCGTGAAAGATTTCCCAAATATATTTTTAGATAAGCCAGAGTTGTTTGTCGAAGTCTTGGAGTAAGTACTGTTGTAATAACTGATATATTCTGCTACAGTGTTTTTTATTACAGTTCACTATTATCATCAATGAATGTGACTGTTGTTTTCATCACAACAGAAGTGTCCAGCACGAAATTAAACATTGAGAGAACGTTGTTTACAGACGAGCTCAAAGAAAAATATGGTATAAATCGCATTGCTTTCAATGCTTGCTCTGCAACATTACTGAAATCAGCGGTGAAACGCGGCCTTACTTTCATAGAACAAAACAAAGATTGCTTTAGAATGCCAGCGAATGATGTGATAGAAGGTATTCTGACATCATCACAGGGCGACATACGGTGTGCCATGAATTTATTACGGTTGTCTGCCTTGAAAGACACCAATAATATGAAATTAGATATAAAAAGTTCGTTATCAGTAACTACAGGAACTAAACGTAAACGCGCAACGAGAACAGTCGCCTTACGGTCGAAACCCAAAGACGAAATGTTGGGTCTCTTCCATGCAATCGGTCGTATCCTCAACCCAAAAGTTGATCCAGACACACAAAACTTAGAGTATGATTTCGAAGCACTTGTAGACGAGTTAAGCACTCAACCTAGCACAATGCATGGCTTTTTATTCGAAAACTACTTGCGACATTTTGGTGCGGTTGAAGATGCTGCTGAAGCTGCTGAATTACTAAGCATGGCGCAGCTGTTCATGGAGATATGGACTGAAAACCATGAAGCATTCGTTCTGGGCCTCTGGATCAGTGTCATGGGGTTGATGGTAAAGAATAAAAACCGAGTTAGTAAATGGAATCCCATCAGAGGGCCAGTGAAAGTTGATAAAAGCAAAAAGCTGGTCTGTGATAGCTCAACAAACTTGATTTCTCCATTAGATGCTGGTTTTTATAATGTCATTATGAAAACAAATCAGTTTCATACATTTACAGTTTAATGTTTTTGATATTAAATAATGTATGAAGTAAATACACATTTTCATACACTTTTGAAACTAACTAACAGTATTTATTCTTGCTCGTAGATGTCAGTGCACGTTCATAAAATGACGTGAAATATGTGTCGGCCATTTGCTTTCGTCAAGACATCTGTGTAGCGAATGTAAGTCCGCCAAAGTGGATTGGGAAATAGGAGTGCGCAGATATATTAATTAATCCAGCTAGAAATATGATTCCTATTAGAAGTTTATGTTTGCTTAACATTCAGTTGTGTAACGCAATACTTTATACTGTTTGTTCGCCGTTTTATTTAGTCTAGCAGCGTTTGGTAGTCATATCAGAACGTAAGCTTATTCCGTCTATCGATGCATACAGTGGCCATGATGAAACTACGCGACATACGCAGTTACGTGCACGTTCAGGATGGAAAGGGACTGCACTGGTGTACAGCGTATAGCATTGGACACTCATTCATAGCCTGGAGGGTCAATTAGACTCCCGTATAAGGTCTGACAAGGAATCGCCAGCATAAAATGTTCGTAGTCCAAGATCGGCCATAGTAAGTAAGCGGGAGCAATGTCGTCAAGGGGAATGTATAAACAATAACAGCAGAAACATCAACAAACGCCTATAGCTTGGCTGGTGGCGCGTATGAGCTAAGCTGAGGCATCATCTTATGGCCGAACGTACTACATAGCGTACGACGAACGTCATGCCAACACAAACAAAAAACAAGACGCACACACAAATAACAAAAGTTGAATAAAAATTGTACGACTTATGTTTTCTGGTCGCATAGTAGCGCGCTTCGTAATATGTATGTTGACTTGCTTTTAAGCGTGGTGCGTATTGCGATTGGATGATGATTGGTGGCGTAGAGGTCCAGCCGTGTTCCGCATGTAGCTGTAGCTGTGTGTGCATAGCAGTATAGGGCACATTGTGCTGCATTCGCATGGGAGCAACTGCGAGTGGAGG